>JBBPFP010000126.1:5777041-5796885 GCA_037974795.1 Kaempferia galanga | reverse complement strand
AAATGAGAGCAATAGTTACTTGACATATCTCATTTCTGTTTCACACTACTGCAAGTCAACGGATCCCTTTCACTCCCATATCAGTTTCTTGGCCTCTATCTCATAGTTCTGTTTTACAATACTGCAAGTCAATGGACATGGTAGGAAGGTAAAACATCATGTTAGACTAGTGACCTACAGATAAATATTAGCCCTAGTTAGGATTACTATATTAACAGATTGATTCACCGATCAATTCTGGCATTAGAAAATTTAATATGAAGATATTTGTACCTGTTTTACATGGGATTAATTCTGCCAACTGCTCCAAACTCAGCTCTTGAGCAGCTGAGCATGAAGACCTACAAATTGAAAGAAATAAGATGCACATCAATCAATCTTTTGGAACAGATAAGGGAACATTGACACTTTCCAAACAATGTTATGTCATACAGCAGATAATATACCTCCTTCAAAATAATTCAGAAATAAAATAATCAGGCCCAGCGTGAATGCATATTCTAGTATCCATGTAAGCACCATAATTCAACTTTGTTAATTACAAGTTTGATCTAGAATAGAATCTCCAGGGGCTTTCTATAGCTCCATTTGTTGAATTTTTGGGAAGTATACTTACACATAGCACACCTCAAATAGTTGGGGCATTACAGCTTGATGATGTACTTATGTGTAGAAAAGTGAAGATAGACCATGTATTCTTCAAATATAGCGGCTTGGAATTTGGATACCTACCAGACTTCAGGGAAAGAATCTACTGTATGGGGTAGTAGAATTCCAATATGTCCAAAAAAAAAGTGTTTTAAAATGATCTGATTCCTTTAGTGTGCAAAAAATATAACATCAAGAACCTACTCACTGGAGGCACACTATTGTAGAGGATTAAATTGTCATGGCATGCTCAGTCTTTTACATAGTTAAAGTAAACAAACATTAAAATGTCACTTTCATAGAGAGGGAAAGATGAGTGAATATCGTGTTGTGCAGAGAGGTGTAACACCATAACTCTATCCTCCCTGACTGGCTGATCAGAACTATCATTTCCATCCCCCATGCATTAACAAGACACCATAGCTGGTTGAGTCAAATCAAGTTGGGGAGCAAAACTGCAGGCTCCTATTGAGAGGTTAAATTGACATCTCATAGTTTTGCCATGGGAAGATATGACATTGAGGCCACTGATCTTGCTGGTTGCAGCACTAGAAGATTGATATTTTCAATTGATAGTTCTTCTGTAAATACATTCAATTGACAACACATCTTTGTGCAAACAAATAATGCACCACAAATACCAATTCAAAATGATCACAGAGACAGCAAGAGAATCAATAATAACACATTCGTGCATAAATTATCATCCTGTAATAAGTTCTCCAATTAGCAGGGAATGATATAAATACTATAGCAACAAGTCCAGCTTTTAAATGTCATAAACAAAGTGACTGAACTATTAGTTTGGGTACTAGAACATCCTATATCACCTTTCAGGATCCCATGTATTCTTAGAACAGGTCCATCTAAATGGAAGGAGTGCATCCACAGGCAGTCTGCGCCATTTTGAGCAATCTTCACATTGAGCCCATCGAGAGTTCTCACTGTTGTACAAAGACCATAATAAAGAAACAGTAAGTCAAAACATATTGAAGCTGGCTAGACAGATCTTATCCGCCAATGAACATTATTATGTAAGATTATACCATCATTAACTACAATCTTTTGAGCCACTTTTAATTTTAGAATTTTCTTTAGTCTTTCTCAACCCATCATACCTTCAGCTCTAATTAATTCAAGTTGCTAAGTATAGAATTTATTAGTCTATCTTTGAATGTGTTCAATACCACTTTAATCTATTTTTTCCTTATTTATAGATCTACAGATAGATGCTACTAAGTAGAAGTTTTTTTTTATTGGCTTTTTTTCATCTTTGAATGAGTTCACTCTTCTTAATTTTCAAATTTAGGTTTTCTGTAACCCTGTTGTTAAGGCAGATAAAGGGATGACTAAGGAACTGTGCCAATATAACAAAGTTTTCAAGTACTTAAGCACCATTTACATTCATAAGAACTTCTTTTAAGAAAGAGATGATAATAAGACAAAAAGCAAAAAAGAAATAGTAAAAAAATGAAGCTCAGAGGACCCTAAGGTGATGCTCATGGAGATAATAGAGGGAGAAGAACAAAAACAAGGAATGCAGAATATGGCAAATAAAACCACAACATGGTAATCTTGTCCCAACACACACCAGCTATGAGAGATTTGCAAATTTGCATATCTTCATGTCTGTATTTTACCCTAAAAACTGTAAAGACATTGTTTCCATACCGATGAATCTTATGTATGGCTTTCAAATAGAGAGTTAGCTAACTTCAGTTTAATCGAGAATGGCAAGCAATCTTTATCAATTTCGCTATCCATACATCAACAAGAAGTGAACTAAAATTATTTACTACAAGTGAAAGCCCTACGTTAGTTCATGATCAATAACTCAAAAAATGATGAATCAAAGCATTCTTAGAGAAGCATATAGAAAGTAGGTTACCCAGCTTGATTAGTAGCAACGTATGTACACTTTCCAAATACTGGTGCTTCCTGTCATGAACAGTCACATCAGCAAAAAAAACATTGGACTGTTACATACCCTGAAGGAATTGATGTACTAAGTCAAATAAATGAATATAAGAAAACAAGAAGCTTCTACTTTGAATCAGCTGAAAAAATACATCAACTTACAAGAAAGTATATAATTCATGATCGGTGTGAGTCAATTAAACAATGGGAAAGTCTTCTGCCATGTATGATGTTCAAACATCGCAATGCGCTAGTTATATAGAAGAACAAGAATACTGTGCAGGATTTCAATGCAGACCAAAAGAATTACTTATCTGACAAATGTTATCCATATGCCTGAAATGACCAAGAGTGACGGGATGACTGATATTGAACTAAAGTCAAAATACCAATACAGAAATGAATAATTCAACATCCAATGGTTTGTTTAACCAAAACAATTTTAAAACCAAAGTCAGTTAGAATCAGTTATGTCGGGAACCCAGACATCCACCCATGCTAGAATAGTCCCAAGTAATATAGAATATGACTAAGAGAAATCTTCCTTTCAGAAAATCTTTGCATGAGAAGTGCAACAATTATATTGCAACGGCAAAGAGAAAGGGCAAAGTTCACAATAGTATGAAAATTCTTAAACTTCACTCCATTTTTTTTTAATAAATAAATAAAATAACTAAAGATATTTTACAAACTACTGAAAAGAATCACAGAAAAGATGCAAGTCAATAGAAAAGTTACAGGTGCATGCAATGTATCATACCTCATACTCTTCGAACTCATGACCTTCAACCAAAACAATGCTAGGAACACAGTTAGGAGATGGGCGGAGCAACTGCTGAGCCTCTTCCCATGATAGTTTCAATTCCATGGAGTCTTCATTGTCAATTCTTAGACGTTTACTCTTGGACCCAAGATTGCCACCTTTCCTTCTACTGGTGCCCTGTGGCGACCTAGCACTTAGCCCCTCTTTTTGCAGCAGACCATCATTTGCAAACTTAGAACAGCTCCTCTGCTCTACTGTACTGACCAAGTACCTTGTTTCCATACTGCCTTTAAGATCTTTAGCAGTGACTTTGCAGTCACCCTCTGGAGCTGCTGAAAAACCATTGCCAGATTTAAGTGTTTGCAAGTCCTGTCAATGAATTCGAAAAAAAAATTACATTGTAAAAAGCCGTAGGAAAATAAACAGGAAAAAAGACATACAACGGCAGAATAAGACATCAGTCCCTGTCCTTCACTGTTTACTAAACATATATATTCAAGAAAATGAGGTTATGCTCACTTTCTTCATTTCAACAAGTATTAACTAAACTCAATTCTAGAAATTTAAAGTAAAATAACACCTCCGTGCAACTAATGGGTGATTCATAGAATGTATGCTTAGAGAAGTTATATCATAACAACAGAAGTTGTGAAAGAAAAAGTGAAGATGAAATGTTTGATAAAGCATGCAAGATAAATAAGATTAATACTTTTAAGCCTCTAAAGGACAATGGGAGATCCAAGCACTATGATAAATTTATCAAAATAGTTCTATGTTTCTGAGCAGTCTTTCCCTGACAGACCTGTTCATTAGAGGCACCAGATGCCTTCCTGAATCCCATAATCAGTGTCCCTTCTGGATCCATGCGACTGAATGTCACTGCAGAGAGACTCTATAATAAGTATGTTGCAACAAGATAGTGTTATGTATACAAATGTCCATATATATTAATCCTTATGCACATCTATACACACATGTGTGATGTGATCACATGATAGACAAATAGAAGACCATTGGCATATACTAGTAGATTCAAGGCCTGCATAAGCTAACTCATAGGCATCTCAGACTGATACATAGATATAACCATAATTAAGAACCCCACAAGTGACATAATTTGGAAATCCTAATATGTTGTTGCATATTTAAAAAGAATTTTACCTGGGAGATAAAGCAAAACAAAGAGCAACAGAGAAAAGTATATGCGACATTCAATTTTGACTCAGCATATAGATGTCATAGGATGGGCATCAATTAAAATTCCACAAAAGGAGGTTAACACTGATCAAATAAAAGTGGTAGATAACCAATCTTATTAAGATAGATGATCACACATCAAAAACTATGCCATCAAAAACTATAGAGGAAAAAGTAAATCTATGCTGCAAATTATATGGCCATCTGAGGTTTTGGGTTTCCAAGGATTCAGATGTCCAAGAAAAGATTTAGTTTTATATAATAGAACTAAAAAAGGACCAAAACAAGTATTACAGCTATGACAGTTTCAATCCTGGAGGAAGTCACGGGCTATACAATTCTTCATGAAAATTTAATCCATACCTGTGTCACCAGCTTGCAATTGCATTGCCTGAATGCACGGTGTAACTCCCTCCAAAACATACATTCTACTGTTATTATTTGGCCAGAAACGAAATTGAAACACCCAGTCCTTCCCATTTGCATCCTTAACTTTCAGTGGAAGTCCTTCAGGCTGAGAAATTGCAGGGAAGTAGGCCTGTATTGTGACAATCACATTACTGGAAGTAAATACATGTTTTTTCTTTAAAAACATAAACTTTCAACTGTTCATTGACTATTAATCAAATTATATGCATACAACAAAGAAAAGCATGTGATCAATTTGAGTAAAATAACAAATGGTGCAGAATCTAAAAGTCATCAAATTATGCTAACCTTGTTAGCATGGTAATTGTGTCAAGTTAAATCTATAAACAAAAAACTAGAGTGCCTAAAAAGTCTCATTACAAAGCATTTACATAAACCATGTCAGATAGTAATGAGAACTTGTTTTATAGTTCTCTAATGTGTGTATTAGAGAGGAAGATCAAATAGAGGGAGGGAAGAGGGGAATCAATCATTTCCCTTGTCCATTTAGGTGAAAAAAATAAAATGCAACGGAAAAGAAAGAAACAATTTGACTCTCCTGTCCTAGCTTTTGGTTACTTCCAAAAGTGAACGAAAGAGGGGAGAAAACGTGGGAAACCATTGAAATGACTAGACTAACCTTGCATGTCTTGGAATGATAAAATCAAAAGTGGAAGTTATCATTTTCACTCAATTCCTCTTCTTTTCTCTCAAGTAGAGAAAACAAAGGAAATCCCTCGCTCCTCTCTTCCTTCCCCTCTTCCCTCCCTCAACAATCTACCTTTCTTTTTCCCCTCTTCCTCCCTGTAGATATAGCATAAGTGAGTGTTTTGCACATAAAATTTGAACGACAACTCTTTCAAAGTTTGACTATTACAGATTTCATGCATCTTCCTAACTCTAAAAAAGCCCCCACTACATGACCAATCTGCACACATAAATCGGCAATCAAAGCACTTGCAATTCCTGTTCTGCAAGTCAGAACTATTTATGGGTTAAAGAAAGGCATTTCTACACTTCATTTCTTTCAGCCATTTCTAATAGTTATGTTGACAGCATACAATTTAGTAGGTTGAAAGAGTAGCATGCAAATAGAGAACTTGCAAGTGAATACACAAACAAATGTTGAATGACACAAGGAAAGAGACTTAGAATGAGGCTAACAGGTCACCCACAGTGAATCATTAAATTCTATTTTAAAATATAGAACAGCAGGCACCCTGACATTTCACCAACAAAAAGGTCAAGACCACATGCTGACGGGGAAAACTTTAGTGGTCCTCACTCAAATAAAATGTCAACTTGAATATAATCTTACGGTTGTCACATACTTCCTAGACAGGATAAATACTGAGTTTTCAGTCAAACAAAAAAAAGAACCACATCTTGAGCAGTAGTTTATCTTCTTCAAGAAACTGAAAAATAAGATCTGTACAGCAACCAAGAAAAATAAAATAAACTTTGTAGCTATCCCGTTTATAGATTGTTATTTTTCACATAGCAGCACACCATGATAAATGAAAAAGTTTCTGACCTCATAAGATGGTGATAAGGCAGTACGATTACAAGCTGGATGGTGAAATGAATAAATGGTACAATAAAATAACAACTTCAAGGTGTCAGGGATCGAGTTAATGGACATAATTATAATACTTAAGAGGCATGATCTGACAAGGCTATTGCCACTAGGGATGAACACTCCAGTTATAGTGTAATTTGATAAGAACAAAGAAAAAAATATAAGGTGTTACTTATAATACTATAATTCATCAATATTTGACTTCCAAACTTTAAGCCCCACTTACAAATCATGTCAAGTTTAGTTGGGTGATAACTTCAAGAGCTTAAGCTTATAGTAAGACTAAGTTTTCGCTTCAATATTTATTTTCCCCTCACCGTTCCATCAAGGTTGGCATATTGGATTGGCCCAAACGCAACATGCAACTTAAATTGTTCTGACTTACCTAAAGGCTTAAGCTAATGAAAGAACTAAATCTACACAAAGTATTAGAATTTTGATACCAGTTTTGATCTCATATCGAAACGATTCCGTGTCAACCAACATCGACACACAATATGGGACAATACTGTCCTGCAATAGGATATTTAATTTCCAACATCTAGTCATTGCTTTAATAACTTATTTCTACCATCTCCACAATAGGCTACCTAGTACTCTGCTTTTTAGTTTTTTTGCCATTTCTTATTTTCCAAACATAGAATAATTAATAAGGAATTCAATTAACATTTCTTATAGTTACTTTAATGCAAGCGTAAGGATAGTTACACAACATTATGGAGATCCAATCAGATTATATTCACAATTAAATTTGAACCGACCTAAAGGAAGTAAATATGATTATTCATTGATAAGAGAGTGCAGAAATTGCAATTTCTTTTCTGATACATTCAAGTACTTCATAAGATGGTGGATCCTATATATTACAAAATCAGAAGTTATGTGATTGTCTAAAAGGAGATGAGTAAGTACTTCTTCTTATATCTAGTTTAACTTAGCAAATCATTTAATCTCTCCGTTAGGATAGTACTAGTTAGAATGGATAACAATGTAAAGTTGAGATGGATGCATTTTATCACCTGAGATAGATGATACAAGGATATTTTTTCTGTGGTAGGAACAAGATAGGTATACTACCTCAAGGCCAAATTGAAATCAATCTTAGTTGGCTTCCTAGTAAAAATAAAAAATAATAAAAAAGAAAAAATAAATCATAACAACAACAACGAAGCCTTTATCCACTAAATGGAGTCGGCTATATATATCTCCTACGTCATTAGGCTCAATCCCCTAATATATCATCGTCTATATTTAAATAAATTTAATCCTTTTTTATTTTCTGTTAACCAAATTTCGTTGATCTCTATCTTCCTCATTATCACAACAATAACATTACCACTGCGCCAAGGCTCTCCTAAAAAAGGAAAAATGAATAAAAGTTCAGTTAAACTAGAAAGGTTTTTCTATAGGCACTAAAAATTTAGTTGAGAAGCTTAAGAAGTTGATGTCGACTAGCATGTACAGCAATAAAACTGCAAACAACTTGTACAACAATAAAACAATAGAAATACACAGCTATTCACGGAAATAAATAGCAGTGTATCTAGAGTAGAAAATCCCTTTGATTAAGGGGTTTAGTTAGAAAGATATAATTAGGAATAATTAGTTTCCTATTCTCTCTCCTTATTTTCTATTTTTATTTATTGTAATTTTGTATATAACACTAGGTGTTCCCATCTAGATTGTGATGAATTTTTTCCACATCCATTCTTTCTTTTCATATGTATCAAAGCTTTAAGCCTTCATTGCTAATTCTTTTTTCCTCTAGTTCTTCATCATGGTCAATTCTCAAACAATCATTTTCAGCAATCCCAGCCAATCTATTGTGTTTGATGACTACAGTTTAGTAAAAAAAAAAAAAAAATTGGCGATATGCAGAATATTCGGACCCCCAGTAGACTCAACAGGAAAAACTACTTGAAATGGTCTTAGGTTGTTCGTATGTACCTCAAAGGTAAAGGGAAACTTAGCCATAGCCTTGGGACGGGACCAACCAGGACTAATCCAGCTTTTGAGGCATGGAATGAAGAAGACTATGATTATGTCTTGGCTATGGGATTCCATGGAACCATGCATTAGCAATACAAGTATGTTTCTCAATACTGCTAACCAAATTTGAGACTGCATTACCCGCACTTACTCAAAGGCTAGTAATGTCACCCCAGTTTATAAACTCAAGGTCAAAGCAGGTGCTACTAAAAACAGTCACTAAATATGCCATAGTTTTGCAAAATCTGTGGCACAAATTAGATTACTACCAAGTAATTAAGATGTAATGTACAACACATATTGGTGTTTTGAAGAATTTTATTGAAAAGGATCATGTACATAATTTTTTGACGGGTCTTTCTCCATAATTTGATCCGATTCGAATCCAAATCATTGGTAAAAATTGTATACCATCCCTAGATGAGATGATCTCTCTACTCTAGGTTGAGGAAAGTCGACGAAGTGTGATGCTTGAGCCCCAACCCATGGATGGATCAACCCTTGCAACTGAAACTAATTCACAAGAGAAAGATAAGGGTGGTTTGACTCCAATTAGAGACAATAAAGTCCATCTTTGGTGCAACTGTGTCAAGAAACCACACCACACCAAAGAGATGTGTTAGAAACTATTTGGTAAACTACCAAACCGAGAATGGTGAGTCATGGGGGGCAACGCAAACCTCAAGCACACCTGATTGAGCAATCTCATATGGAAGACAACTCAATTCTAGGAGGATTCAGCAATGCAGAAATTGATAAACTTTGAGAATTATTGGGTTCTCTTGATAAACCGTCTAACGCATGCTCTTTGACTCCCTCCATTCCCTATTTTGCATGAATACCTCAAACAATTTCTTTAATAACTCATGATAATAGACTCCGTGCCACATACTACATGACTCCAAATTCTCAATTTTTCCACATTTATAACCCTAACCCAAGTAATAGAAAAATTATAGAAGCTATTGGATCTTTACCTACTGTTGCTGGTTTTGGAGATGTTCACCTTACCCCTAGCCTTATTCTTAAAAACGTCCTCCATGTACCAAAATTGACCTCCAACCTTATTTCCATTCAAAAATTAACTACTAAATTGCCATGCCATTTTTTCCTTCTTATTGTGTTTTCCACAATCAAGACTCATAGAGGGGGATTGGACTTGCTAAGGAACATAGCAGTCTTTACTACCTTGAATGCACTAAGAAGATTAGGAATAATTTGTCTTTGTCCTTTCACAATTCTTCCAATAAAGATAAACTTTGGTTGTATCATAAACGTCTTGGTCATCCCTCTTTTATGGTTTTAAAGCTGATGTTTCGTCATTTTTTCTAAGGATTGGATGTTTTTGAGTTCCAGTATGATATTTGCGAATTGGTGAAACATTCTTGCAATAAAGAAGCTCTACTCCCTTTCATTTGATTCATAGTGTCATGGGGTCCTAATATTTTCAATGTTTCTAGGGCTCGATGGTTTGTCTCCTTAATTGATGATTGCACTCGAGTTGCAGGGATGTTTCTCCTCAAACAAAAATATGAGGTTAGCATTATTATTTTAATTTCTGCTCGATGATTCAAAATCAATTTAGAGTGAAAATCAAAAGCATTAGGACTAATAACACTAGAGATTACTTCAACCAAACCTTATTCTCTTATTTCCAATCCCAAGGGATTATTCATAATTCATCTTGTGTTCATACACTCCAACCGAATGGAATAGCATAAAGGCAAAATGGACACACTACTCATGTCATTCTCTTTCACAACAATGTCCCCAAATCCTGTTGCAGAGAGGTTGTGCTTAATGCCACATTCATGATAAACAGACTTCCCTCACTTGTCTTAGACAACAAGAGTCTTATGCAACTCCTCCATAATTTCTATCCTCATTTTCAAACAACAAATGGACTTACTCCTGTGATTTTTTTAGGCGCACTGCCTTTGACTGTATCCATGGTTCACAACGAGGAAAACTAGACCCTCGTGCCATCAAATGTGTCTTCCTCGGATACTCATCCACTCAAAAAGGGTACAAGTGTTACCACCCATCATCTCAAAAGTTTTACATCTCGGATAATGTTACCTTCTTTAAACATACCCCATTCTTCTCCCAATTCTATCCTCAGGGAGAGATTTCAATGACAAAATATAGTACTTGTGAGTCATTTGAACCCATTAACGCTCTTGATCTTCCTCCTACTAGGTCCATACCGAGTCACCTCCGTCTTCCTTCACATCCAATATTTCTCGTGATACTCCAAGTATTCCTCAAGTGTATTCAAGGAGAAAGGTTGCTTCAGAAGCGATACAAGTACGAACCTCAACCACAAACCTCCGACCTTGATGCTGGAAACATAGTAAAATTTGACCCACTTTTTTAAATCATTGAATCATCCATTGACCTAACAAATAGTCTTAACCTTCCCATTGTCATTAGAAAGGATACTAGAGAATGCACCAAACACCCTCTTTATCCTTTATCTCACTATATTTCTTTTAAACATGTATCACCGGCCCATAAAAAATGTATTGCGACTCTAAATGCCATGACTATTCCTAACACTGATTTTGAGGCATTGTCAAAAGGGGAATGGAGGGATGTCATGAGAGAGGAAATGAATGTATTAGAAAAAGACATGGGAGGTTGTTGATAAGCCAAAGGGGAAGCACATTGTTGATTGTAAGTAGATTTTCACATTGAAATACAAAGAGATGGATCCCTTGAGAGATATAAACCTAGGTTGGTGGCAAAAGGTTATATGCAGATTTATGGAGTAGATTATCACGAGACCCTTGCTCCAGTTGGAAAAAACATACTATTAGAGTTCTATCTTTGGTTGCACACTTCAATTTGCAACTTCTACAGTATGATATGAAGAATGCATATCTCCATGGAGATTTAGATGAAGAAATTTATATGAACCTCCCAACCGGATTTGTAGAGGATATTGATAACAAAGTATGTAAATCGAGGAAGGTTCTTTATGGTTTAAAATAGTCTCCTAGGGTATAGTTCAGAAGATTTGTAAAAGTCATGAAGAAGGTCGGGTATAACCAAAGCCAAGGGGACCATACTCTCTTCATTAAGCACTCAACTACAGGGAAGGTGACAACTCTTCTAGTCTATCTAGATGATATCATTGTAATCAGAAATGATGAAAAGGAAAAACATGATCTAAACCAGAATTGGTAAAGGAGTTTGAAATAAAGGAACTAGGAGTACTTCCTTGGTATTGAGGTAGCATACTCTACCAAAGGAATTTTTATTTCTCAACAAAAGTATATGACTGATCTGCTAGCCAAAACAAGGAAGACTGGGTGTAAGTAGATCTATGGATCCAAATCACAAAATAGGAGAAGCTGAAGAAGAACCCGTTGTTGACAAAAGGATGAATCAAAAATCGGTTGGTAGACTCATCTATCTTGATCACACTCGTCCACTCGTCCAAGCATTACATATATTGTGAGTGTAATTAGCCAATTCATGCATGATCCAAGAGAATCTCACTTTAGGTTGCTTACAGTGCATTACTTGAAAGGCACTCCGAAATATAGAATTTTGTTCAAGAAAAATGAGATGTTATCTTTAGAAGCCTATACAGATGCAGACTATGCAACATCTCTTGCGGACAGAAGATCAACTACAGGATATTGTACTTTCCTATGTGGTAATCTGCTGACATGGAGAAGGAAAAAAGCAAAATGTGGTGGTAAGATCATCAGCAAAAGCAAAATTTAGGGTCATTGCTTAAGGATTATGTGAATTACTCTGATTAAAGATTATTCTGGATGATTTGAAAATCAAATGGGAATGTCCCATAAAACTCTATTGTCACAATAAGTCAACTGTCAATATTGCTCATAATCCTATTCAACATGATAGGACTAAGCATATTAAAATTGATAGACATTTCACAAAGGAAAAATTGGAGAAAGGATTAGTGTGTATGTCATATGTACCTTCAAAACTACAATTGGTTGATGTATTAACAAAAGGATTGAACAGATCTAGATTTCATAATCTTATAGTCAAGCTGGGAATGGAAAACATCTATTCCTCAGCTTGAGAGGGAGTTTCGAAGAGCATGTACAACAATAAAACTGCAGACAGCTTGTGCAACAATAAAAAAACATAAATACACAGTTGTTGAACAATTGTGCATCTAGAGTAGGAAATCCCTTTGATTTAGGGGTTTAGTTAGAAAGATATAATTAGAAATAATTAGTTTCCTATTCTCTCTCCTTATTTCTTATTTTTATCTATTGTAATTTTATATATAACACTGAGTATTCCCATCCAGATTGTGATGAATTTTTTACACATCAATTCTTTCTTTTCACAATAGACAAAATGCTTGAGATTTAGTAGTTTGACTCATGACAGATGTCATATATGATAATATGATAGCAAAACAAACGATGTAGTACACACACCAGCACATCTAGGCAACATGACTGCAATAGACATAGGACAACCAAAAGAGGAACTGAAAAAGGACTTCATACACTAATGTTCAAACAAGATAGTAATCATTAAATCATTTCAGTTCCAAATGTAGGAAAGTTCAAGAAATGACCTCAGCACATTTTTTTGGCAGCACCAGACGTCCAATACGACCAGCGTCACTAGCACTCAACATCTTTTCGAACAATGGAGTAATAACAACATTTGAACTGCTAACAGGTCAGGCAAAGCTTCATTGAATTATGAATCATAAATTGATCTATTTCCATGAATTATAAATTGATCATAGCATCATATCCATTCTTTGCATGGATAAAAAAATCATGGTACAGTAATGAGAAGAGAAAAACAAATGAAAATTATGAAATGCACCCAAAAAGGATACTTTCCAGATATTTGTTGTAGCTCTTGATCTGTTATTCTAGGCCAATATCGAGGAAGTAATTGAGGTCGCACCCGACTATCTATTCGAGGTTTTCCGTTGTGCATTTGAGTTTGCAGTTCAGCATCATGTACACTTTGAGGATAAAACTGCTTCGATAAAGGAGTGCCAGTTTGGGGCTGTGATTGTTTTGTTGAAAATCTATGTTGTTCCTTTGAGCCATTTGCTGATGGGATAGAAGCAACTAAGCTAAGGGAGGATGGTTCTTCTTTTACATTAGATGATGGCAATGAGATGATGCACGAATTTGGATGGGCTTCTAAGTTGGCACCAGGAGAGATGGTGGAACAATCTGCATTCATTTTTTTTCTTGCAGCGACGGAGCCATTATCTCCAACAAGGTGACAATCTTGTATTCCATCAGTATTGCTTTCTCGAAACGTAGCAACACTAGAGGCTCCATCTAAACTTACTTTCACATTGGTAAATCTTTCTCTTATGATATTACTAAGGCTGCTAGTCGTTGGTCTGTCAGATATATTTTCAATTTTTTTCTCATGAGCCAAAACAGAGAAACGCCCACCAGAACTAAGTTTCTCTATAGTATTTGGCCTATCAAATTCATATGACAACCGTTGTTGTAAGTCTGACTGTGCACTTGTCATATTCCACATATGTGATGCTTGCCGCCACTGTCCAAAAATCGGACCACTGACAGGTTTCCAGCTTTTAGTAGAAAATTCCCTCCTCTCAGTTACTTGTGGGGACATAAGCATAGGAGATGATATCATCTGGTTAGGAGCCTGAGAAAACACGAAATGGACACCATGAATCAAATCAGAGATTACTACTTAAATAGGGACATGAGTGTTCTGCTTCAAGTGTCTATAACTGCACAAATGAAAATGATCACATGAATTATATGTTGATACTATGTACCCCACTGAGGTTAAAAACAAAAAAAAGTATGACAATATGAAATGACATGATTCAATTGTTTAAGGCCATGTCACATGAACTTATCAAGGCACGTATTAAACAGAACCCTCAAATGACACATCCAATCACAACCACCGATTTACACAGAGAAACAAAGCATATCCCCAAACAAACAAACAAAAAATTTATGAATATGCTTCTCTCTTTGCATGGTGTATATATGAACTGAGAATAGAATTTAACTAAAATGATCAAAAATTCAAAAGTCTCTGTATGAACCGTAAACTTATTACCATAAACATTTGCAAATTGGAAACTTCATTATTGAAGGAGTAGACAAACTTCATAATATGAAGAGGAAACAGAAAGGTCATCTTTTTTCCTACTCACCATGACAGAAGGCTTCCTGGCACATGCAACACAATCAATACTGCCGGCATCAAGAAGCACATAAGTAGTGACTGATACGATACATCCACAATGCATTCGCTGGGGAAAAGAGAGAAGAAAACAGCTGAATCAGTTTATATGCTCCGCGGATCAACAAAAATCACTCTTGTGAACGAACACTCCTGAGTGAACCCCAATAGTAGACTAATCACTGAGAGATAAAACATTCCAACTTAATTCCAAACCTTTCCGCATGTTTCGCAGTTCCTCCAACCCCCGTCATCGGAGTGATACGTTTCGCAGAAATTACCCTGCTCGAATGTGAAGCTAAAAGTAAACAAAAAAAAAAAAAAAAACATTAGACAATTACGACTATCTTAACGCGAACACCTCAATACTCGATATTGCGTCCAAACTCAGTTCACCAGCGAGAGAAACAAAAAGTCAAATCTTTGTGAATCCGAAGAGATGGATGGGAGCCGAAAGCAAAGCAATTTCCGCGTTTTACGGTCGAAATTTTAGATAATAATAACTGCCCAAAACTACTGACACAGCTCGCAACGATCAACCACAGTTCCTACTAACAACCACGAAACACGAATTCAAAAAACTAAAGACGAAGTGAAACAGAAGGGCGGAGCAGAACCGCCTTTTTTTTCTCAGTAGGCCCCTCGAAAAATCCGGAAAGCAAACCAAACACGACCGAGCGGGTCAGAGATCCAATCCCAGAACCACTCCGACGTGTAAAGCCAGAAGCAAAGAGGGCGTACGAGCATCGTTCGCAGAGATCGGCGATCTCGCCGGAGCGGAGGCGCCAGCCCTTCCTCCTGGCGGGCGGCGGGTCGGGCAGCGGCTCCTTGCATTGGAAGTTGAAGCAGACCCTCGCGACGGCCGCCGCCGACGAGGAAGACGACATGGGGAGCAGCAGAAGGTGAGGAGCGAGGGGAGAGATCAGATCGAAGCAGCGGGAGTAGGCGATGAGATCGAATTCGGAACCATGGACAGGGACGAGGGTTTGCAGAAGGGAAGGGATCGAGGGAGGAGCAGGAACAAAAAGGTCGGCGTACGTTTCCTGAAGAGATGCGTGTGATGAATATTTATATGGATACGCATAAAAGAGAAATGGTGGGTGGGTGTTTTGCGTCGTGGGAGGGGAGATGACGATGAATCGAGCGAGTCTCGGTGGCGTCGTCGCCTCGCCGTCTCGAATCACGACCGCCTCCCACGCACGTCAACACTACTGCGGCCTTGCTTGGTTTCCTCCGACCTTGCCTGCCTTCCCATTTGAGATACGTTCACCGCCCCGAGTCTCCGCCAGTTCGATGAATTTATTATTATCTAATATATATATATATATATATATTAAAAAAATCAAATGGATATCTTAAATTATATAAAAAACGGACGTTTTTAAAAAATTAAAAATTAAAAATTAAAAAAGAACATCGTACGCGAGTTGGTGAAATCCATCATTGGTTAGATGGCCTCAAAGAGGTAAAAAGGTAATTTGGTCAATATCAGTGTCCGTAAACTTGTATATGGTTCTGAATATGTGTTATAATGTCCCCTTGGGATGGTGCGATGGTTAAGACATGGGAGATTACCATATAAAGTTAAGAGGTCCAATTTCAGCGCACTCAAGTATGTCTCTCCCATGTCTCCACCATTTGCACTAATGGCTAGTAGTGACCCGTGATTTACCTCCTCCGTGTTAGCCTAGGGACGGGTTGACGGAGGCGCTGGGGGCGAGCGAATCGCCTTTTGCCACATGAATATGTTTTATAACGGTCGAGCATGTCTTCCCCATACTTTAATCAGTTGCACTAATGGTTAGTAGTCATCCGTGATTTGCTTCTTCCGTGTTAGCTCAGGGATAGATTGACGAAGACGATGGGGGGAGTGAATCACCTTTTTACCACATCAATCCATTCCTAGAATAATATATTAAATATGGTAATAATTATTCATGTGGTAAAAAGTGATTCGTTCGCCCCAACGATTGCGCCAACCTGTCCCTGGGCTAACATAGAGAAATGTAAATGATTAAGACATGGGGAAGACATACTAGGGTGCATCGAATTTTGACCTTTTAATCTTGTATAGTAACTTTATATATTTTAATCATCGCACCATCTCGAAAAGACATGGTAATAATTATTCAATGCCATGTATGCGTGGTCCAGATGCACTATTAATTAAAATAACACTGAAATGTACTCGGCATAAAATAGTTAGTGGGACATACATTTGATTTATTAATTTTTTAAAAAAATGTGTCTTTTATTTTGATGATTCACTTAATTTAAGGCGTTCTTTCATTTTTGCATTTTATGAAATATACAAATAAAAAATTAAAGAATTTGTTTATTAATGCTTACCGGTCGGTGAAGAGACGCGCAAGAGGTGGTTGGTTTTCTGCGCCTCTCAGCGTGGATAGATGTAATATTAATCTGCATCAGACACGCTCGCTGTCCTCGTCGCTTTCGCCGAGCCTATCGGGGGGAGCGGCGCTCGCTCTGTCCGTGCGCCCGCATACTGGCTTGCGGTGCGACTGGATCGTGCGGAGGCTGAGATATGCAAAATCTACAACTGGCCGGCGGATCTCCCCCCAACAACTTTTAAGAGAAAGTACGTGGACGTGATTCTACGTGGAATGCCATCCGAAACTAGTGCAATAGTAGTAGTAATGGTGATGGAACACGTCCTAATTCTCTCCTTCAATCTTTCTCAGCAGAACGTAAATAATTCGCATAAATTTGGCGCACGAATTAATAGGTGGAATATATTTATTTAATATAAATATATATATATATAAATAGATCACGCATGGGCTGGCCCCACCGACGACGTTGCACTGGTTCGTAACGCCTTGGCCTTCACGCCTTTGGCCTGGATCCGCTGCGGTGAATCGGGCAGGATTCAGCAACAGGTCCCCTTGATCGAACCGATTGAAACCGGGATCAGGTTCGATTTGTCAACGCTGGCCGACGACAATGCATGATCTGAATGCATGCATTAGATCGACGTGCATATTATCCCATGTGGGCGTGATTATCGCTTCGAATATGAATGATCATTTTACATCTTAATTGTTCGTGGTTGACGAAAGAGGAAAAGGATGGACTCTGTCTTTTGGAAGATTGTGGTAGGAATGACTTGATCCCATGCTATCGAGATGGACCAATTTTTACATTGTCGAGTTTGGTCCTGTGCGGTGAACCGGACAGGATTCTGCAAAGCGATATCTGGATGCGTGCATCGATGGACGAGCATATTATTCCACGCGCGAGCATGATTATCATTTCAAATATAGATAATTTTGCATACTAATTTTTTATGGATAAAAATGAAAAGAACCATAATTTAATATTAAAGAATTCTCGAATGAATATTCTTTTTATACCTCCAATTTTAAGATTTAAGTTTTATATCACAATCAACTCGTATATATTACCGTAGTATTTGCTAGCTATAAGGCAGTAAATCATAATTAGATGGTGTTAACAACGGACAAAGTTCAGAGTTCAGTTGGTTAGTACAGAGCAGAGTTCATAAGGAAAAAGTATGGATAAAAATCTAAAAGTAAATTAATTTACTATAACTATGGTAAAAAATGACATTTTATTGGGAATATACTGAGCTGAAAAAAGTAAATCCATATTTAGCTTTTATTCATAAGCATTATGTTGATAACACAGAGTTAATTCTTATCTTTTATAGGTTATAGATTCGAGAGCAATAGACCATGTAACTCATGAGTGAGCTACATTCATGGAGAACCATTGGGTATCAACTAGTAACAAATGGATATATGTGAAAAATAATACAAAGATTGATGTCAAAGGGATTGACACTTGTAAACTCCACCTACGTGTACTACAAGAACACATACATTTAGTGATGAATTATTTCGTCACTAATATATTATAATTCATCGCTAACTATTATTTATGACAATAAACTTTCATCGTAACATGGTAGACATATTTTGTTTTTACATTATGTCATTTATGCTCCTGAGATTTGATAGAATTTGATTTTTGTTACATGTCTTCTTGATTTGAGTTATTATATAAACTTTGACCGTTGATATATAGAACTATCGATTAACTCCATGTTAATAGAGTATGGTAATGTAATGAATAGTTTCAGGTTCTTAATGTAAAACCAGATATTAATTATGATATTAATGGTTATTTTTTAAATATTACTCTTACTAGTGATACTGAGGTTCAAGTTTGGCATGCTAGACTAGGAGATATAGGACAAAAATAAATTAATATATTTATTAAAGAGGATCTATTAGGTGCTCATGCTAAGATTAACTTGTTGCTATGTGAGTATTGTCTTGTTAGAAAAGTAACTAGAAAACTATTTGGTAAGGCTATTAGAGCTAAATAACTATTGTAATTAATTCATTTGGATATTTGTGGTCTAATAAATGTGAAGGCTAGAAATAGAAGTTCTTATTTTATTACATTTATTGATGGCTTCACACATTTTGGTCAAATATATTTGATCTCTCATAAGTCTGAAGTATTGAATTGCTTCAATCATTATATAAATGAAATTAAGAATCAATTAGAACGTAAGGTTAAAAACTTACGCACTGACCATGGAGGTAAACATTTATTTGATCAGTTCAAGATAATGAGCAATAAAAAAGAGATTATTAGACAGAAAACTATCTCTGGAACTCCACAGCAAAATGGTATTGCTAAAAGAAGAAATTGAACTCTTCTAGATATGGTTAGGTCTATGATGGCTCAAGCTAATTTGCCAATTTCCTATTGGGGAGATGTATTATTAGTTGCAACCTACATACTTAATTGAGTGCCTTCTAAATCTATTCCATCCACCCCATATGAACGTTGGACAAGTAGAAAATCAAATTTAAGTAATCTGAGACCCTGGGGATCAGCTGCTTACTTTTTTTATGGCAAAACTCACAAATATGGAAAACTAGGACCCAGAGGTAAGAAGAATATCTTTATAAGGTATTCTTAGACTTCCAAGGGTTATGTATTCATAGGTGAGCAATAAGATGAAACCATCTCTGAAATAGAATCAAAAGATGCTACTTTTCTGAAAACTGAATTCCCAACATGTCATGAGGAGGAGGATAATGTTCCTTTATCAACAAATCAGGTGTCAAGAGAGATGCTCAAATC
>JBBPFP010000126.1:5755897-5773464 GCA_037974795.1 Kaempferia galanga | reverse complement strand
GCGTGTGGGCCCCACCAAAAGTGAATTTGGCACCACACGCATGTGTCTATCACGATTGAATTCGCGATGAATTTGTCGCGTTATAAATCATCGCTCTTTTTATAAATTAGCACTAAAGTGGAGCCGATTTTTAAAGACTAAGTCCAGTGTGCTGGAGTTGGTGTTTGCACCACCAAATCAGCACCATTCAAGATGGTGTTGGTTTGTAAAAACTGGCACTAACAAACCAACACCGTCTTGGATGGTGATGATTTGATGGTGTTAGCAACAACATATCAGAACTAGTCTTTAAAGATCAGTATTACCTTTGTGTTGTTTTATAAAAATTAGTGTCACTTTACATGCAAGTGATAGAAAAAAATTATATGAGAAATTAAAAAAGTTTAATTTTGACCCTATTAAATCGTCTATATTGGACAGGTAAGGATGGGTAAAATATCTTTTATAGATACATTATATAAATAAAATAATGTCATTGAATTGAATGACCAAATCTAAGTCAATAATCCAGTTAAGCCTTGAAAATGATAGAGTTTGACAAGATTACCATTGCAACATCAGAATATTATCCTCCGGACATTTTAAAAAATAATTAATTGAAAATCAATTTTTTTAAATTGATAATATCTAATTTTTTGAGATCGGTTTAATCTTACAAAAAATTGAAAAAATTTTTGAGATCAGTAAATAGAAAAGCACTATGCATCTAAAAAAAAACAACTAATAAATTAATCACCATCCAAATTCAACAAAATTTGACAAATAGTCATAGGTAAATCGTAGAGAATTAATCATTCCATTGAACTTTTTGTTTGGGTAAAAAACTTCAACTTTTTATTAGTCCAAATATTTCATCTTGTTGATGAAGTATACAGATAAAGTAAACAAACGGAGGATTGTTTTAATAATCCAAATAAAATTAATCAAGGTTTAATTTTCACTTAAGGTACATCTATAATAATTAAATTACTAATAAAATTGAAGAACTAATCATTACACTTTTTAAATTTATTTGATAGATAAATATGAAGAGATCATTTTTAAATATTATAAGACATTTTAAAATCTATAGTTTATTCCAAATTGTTAAATGATCATATGTTAGATTCAAACCAAAAAATCAAAGTGCAAAATGAATATAGAGGCTCCAAGAAACTTGAAAAGGGTTATTTTTAAAATTAGATCAATTGAAATCAATCTAACAAATTTAACTAAAATTGTTAAATTTCCTTCTTAGATTTAAACAGTAAACAAATTAGACCTAGGATGACCATAGAAGCTCTAAAAAAATACTATCTAAGAATTATTTTTTAAATTTAACTAATTATTGTTTAAAAAAATGATTGAAATTGCTACTTTATAAAGATATAGTCATAGAATGAGCTCAACATTTTTGAAAAATACAATAAAATAATTATTTTTAAAATTTTACAAGTATGAATGTATTGGTAAAACTATTAGATCATCTTTTTAGAAGTCAATATTCAGAATGAGTGCATAAAGCAATTCTAAATGGCTTCCAAAAAATATGAAAGATACAAAAATTCAGATCATTGAGTTTCCAAAAAGATAAAAAAAAATATTTGTGAAATTGAATCCGTATATATCTAAATAAAAAATTTGATTAAAAAAATCATAATGTGACTCATTTTATAATGATTGGAATTTCATACTGATTGGAATTTCATTTTCAGCTTAATATGTGTAATTATGATCTTGATGACCGCAGGATGGCCCAACCATTTGACACGTGTAGCGATGTGATTTCCTATCCAAAAGCTGGCTCCCCACCCGGCATCGCTCTTTAAATAAGCACTCATTTCCAGAAAAGTAAGAACAGAGCCGAGAGCTTCATCGCCTCCGCCAAATCTTTGATGCCTGAGCGATAGATTTTGATATGCCTCGCTCACGGAGAGCGATCGAGGGAGGTGAAAGGCGCCACCTTGATGAGTTTTCTCTACTCAAATTTGGATTTTTAAGATTCAAGTTCGACCTCTTCGTTCTTCTTTTCTGAGATTGAAACTTCTGCGAGTGGAATCAGGATCAACTAGGCGTTGTGTTCTGTTGTACTGAAACAATGTCCTAAAAAGTGTTACTTTGATCCGAAAAGATTAAGGAAGATCGCGCTCTGTGAACAATCTGTTCTTTTTTTTTTTCGTGTTCTAGTTTGAAATTGCAATCTTTGGATCATTCGAAGTTGTGCGGTGGAGGCACAGAGCACAAGAAGATTCGAGTACCGAACCCTAGGTCTGTTCATGTTTTCTGATTGTCACTTTTTCTCTTTTTGGAAGCAGAATCCCCTATTTTTTTTTCTCACTTTTTTGAAACTTTCATGGCGTCAAGGATTTGGCGAACAGGATACTGAGGAAGAGATCGAGAGCAATCGGTAGAAAACAAGCCCTAATGTCTGATCTCCACTCCCTCCCGTCTTCCAGTAGCTGCTGCTGCTGCAACAACTCCAGGGCTTTCTCGATCTTCCCCTCCCCAAGGCTCTTTGTTGGGGTTTCCTCAAGTACCTCCTCGGACTCCGAAGCTGCCATGAGCCCGACTTCCATACTTGAGACCAAGAGCTTGCCCTCGATCGCCCGCCATCTCTTCTTCAACGCTGCCAAATCCAGTGGCGGAGAGAACAACCGACACTCCGGATCATTTGGCGACTCCGAGGCTGTTGGGCTCGGTATCATTGACGCTCTTAACGACGAGAAATCCGCCGAAGCTTACCTCAAATCGAAGACTAGGATGGTGGTATTTGGGTCGCAGCTCAAGATCCGGATTCCTTCCCTTTGTCCCGGCTCGATGTCTCCGGTCGGATCCCCGATAGAGTTTGGCGTCAAGAACAAAGAATCCCAACTGGCTCTTCTCTCCCCTGCTCGGAATTCTCTGGGCTTGGAGATGCCGAATTCTTCTTCACCTAAGGTTTTTGCTGGGTGCATCTCTATCAGCGAGATGGAACTCTTGGAGGAATACACTTGTGTGATATCTCATGGTCCAAATCCAAGAACCACGCACATTTTTGACAATTGCATAGTGGAGAGCTGTGGAGATGGGTTCACTGCTTCCACTGAAAGCAGCAGCCCTGCATCAACTGATAGCAGAGACCACCTTAGCAATGATTTCTTGAGCTTCTGCTATACGTGCAAGAAGAATCTTGGCCAAGGAAATGACAACATCATATATAGGTATATGCTCCCTTATGGCTGGTTAAGCTTACATTTACAGTAGATATGGATTTAAGTTTGAGTTTCTATTCTTCTCTAAAATAGTCTTGCAAATCTTGACAACAAAGAGGCTATGCTCCTCTTTTTAGTTCAATTCTTTTCCATTGACTAGCTTCTACAAAATCAACTAAGCAATATGCAAACCAGCACTAGTATCAAAATCTTCATTCTAAGTGAGGTACTAATGACATAATCTTGGATTGTAGATTGTAATCATAAATGGAGAGTTACTCCTTTCAAGATCTGCCTTAAAATTATTCTATAGTTGCTTGTGCTGTGGAACCACTCGTGTGAGAGCTTATTTTCTGTAGAGGGCCATGGACTAGTTCTTCTCTCTACTTGGGGTTAGCTCAACAGTTATGAGATCGATGCTTTGTTACCCTAGGCAAATTCCTGGCTCTTGACTAATTGAATATTGCTTAATTCTGCCTGACGTTTAGTCGAGCATTCGGAGAGCAAGGTTTTGATTCCCACGACTGTTTTTGTGTTGTTGGAGTAATGTTCCGATCAGAATTCCATGCACGTCCATGCCATTGTTACTGGGGCCTCATGTCTTCAGTGTTCACTGCTGAGGTCCCCTAATCTTTGGTAATGGCTACCTTCATGATATGCGAAAAGTAAATTTAATCAAATGTCTCCATGCCTCCAATTTAGGGTTACTTCACCCGGATTCGGTAGGGAAAGTGACCTTTCATGTGCCCCTCTATTAGTGAATTTTCCACTGTCGAAGAAATGATTCTTACACCATGTTACAGTTAAAACAGTGATCAACCTTTTGTTATCTTCAAAAAATTGAAAAGAGATCATTGCGTTACTTGGAATTTCAGTGATTCAGTATGTTTCCTTCACATGGTCATATGTAATATGGACATTTTTCTTGTCTTTCAGAGGTGAGAAAGCCTTCTGCAGCAGTGAGTGCCACAAAGAAGAGAAGCTCAGTAACGCAGACAGTTTATTGGAAGAGACATCAATCAAAATATAATAATGCAAGTTCAACCTATCAAAATTTGCAGGCAATCTAGTTGTGCATACCCTCGTTTCTGCAACTCTTTTGGTGGTTCTCGATTATGATCCTAAGTGATGAAAATGATTCAAAAGTATGTCTATCTAGTTTTTTGTTTTTGTTGTTAAAATTTTACTGTCAGGGAAGGAATTCAGCGAGCCATCAGAGAGGATGTTAATCGGTCATGCTGTTCCACTGAGGAAAAATAATGAATTTTTTTTTGGCTGTTCAGATGTTTTGCATTGTTATCCATGCTATGTTTGATACAGTGACTCCTGGTCCATGGCTCTGCTTGTTGTTCATCATTATTGAGGCCCCTGCTCTACCTTCCGGTACAGATTGAATCAGGAAGGATCCGATCTTATCCATAACAGGTAATCCTAATGAACCAAAATTCTTGTAGATAATAAAAATGAATAATTGACAGATCACAGAACATTTTTCACAGAATAGTTACTTTAGAACAACTTCAGTAACAGCAGAGGAAATCATTGAGATGATCGCTTGGAAGCTAAGGCAGTAAAGGATCGGTGGCGAGAAAGCTAAAGATGACCATGTCCCTGGTAGTTCCCCTGAGCAGCATGGATTTCCTCAGCACGCCCTCCCTCTGGAAGCCCACCTTCTCCAGTACCCTCTGCGACGCCCTGTTGTCGACGTCCACCAGTGACTCCACCCGCTCCAGCCCCGGCAGCTCCTGGAACACGGTCGCCATCGCCTGCCGAACCGCCTCCGTGACGTGGCCGCGGCCCCAGTGGGCGGCGGCTAGCACGTAGCCCAGCTCGCCCTTGCACCCGTCGCACCCGGAGCCGGGGTCGACGGAGATGGCGCCGATCGGGCGGCCGTCGATGCAGATGGCGCGGTACCAGGGGTGCGGCACCACCACGTCGCGCATGTACCGGAGGAGGGCCTCCTTGTCGGTGTAGCTGTCCCATCGGCAGAAACCCGTGACGCGGTCGTCGGAGGCCCACACCATGTAGTCGTCGACGTCGGCGAGGTCGAACTTCCGGAGGGTGATAGCCCCCGTTGCCGGCGGCAGCGGCGGCGGCGGGTCCATCTTCCCAATACTTTGAGACGAAGGCGGCCGCGTGGAGTCTTATCTTATAGTAGAAGATCCGGTCGGCCGTTTTACAGAGGAAGTTTCTCCGAAGAGGGCAAGGAAAGCAGCCTGCCTGTTTACCTGGCGGACAGAATTTTAAATAACACTTTTCTCTTAATTAATATTTTTTAGGCAAAATTAAGACAGAAACAACAGTGATAGATAATTACTATGCACCAAAAAGATCAAAACTGGTTCTAGTAAAAAGTGCTCGTACCTGTTCCAATAAAAGATGAGAGCTCTGAAGTCTGGAAAAAACATATCGATGCTTGCTTGACTTTGGGCTTTCATGGATGGAGTTGTACTTGGCTCAATTCCTAGAAGCAACAATATGATCAAAGATAATACGGACATCATCTCATTTAAAAAAAAAAAATACTACCATACCTCATTACTTCATTCCTGTCAATCGAATCCTGTCATGTTGTTCTTGATTGGGTCGACCTCTGCATTGAACATGCCGTATACCGGTCTATGGTCGGAGAATCTAGATTCTCCGCGTACATAAGCTGACTGAGTAAGGCCTCTCCCATACCATAAAATCCGGTCGCACCTTCACAAAGGAATACCACTTAGCTTCAATGTCGATAATAGACTGTAGGCAGGGAAGAACACATCAAAATATCATCTAAAATGTACCATGCAGGCGTCCTTCGCTTCTCCTTCAGGCAAATTCCATCGCCTGTGTATCTATCTGAGTTGTTTGAATATTTGTAGGTAGGAGGAAAGGATATGTTTCCTTCTTTCCATTCATCGAAAACATGGCCCCGACGTTGCGCTATTCGCAGCTGTGCCATTAAAAAAGAAGTTAATAGCAATGCATTGAAGAACAAATGAACAATTCCTCTCCTTAACATAAAGCTTTTGATGCCTTGTATAGAATAAGGTTAAAGTTTGTACGACGATTATGCAGTAACTGAAAATGAAAAGCCAAACCACCTGATCTTTTTCCAACAACGATCTCCAATTGCACATTTCAACTAGAGCCTTAGCTGACTGATAGGAAAGAGCAATCCGGTAATTTAAATCACCAAGCCATATAACTCGACTGGAACCATAAAATAAATTAGACATGAGATAAAAAAAAAATGACTAAGAAGCAAGTTGTGGAGGCTGAAGAAAACTTACTCGTGCTCGAGAATTGTTTCAGGAGACTTCTCATTGCATACGCTGTGAATTCGAGGAAACCTAGTCTTTCTTAGAATCTCCAGAACATCTAAATTCCTCCGTCGTTGATCACCCTCTTTTTCTCCTGAGGTTAAATGACTACATATGAAACAGAAGCTTGTTCTTTGCAAAGTCATGCTGATCGATATTGAACCCTGAAGAAAGAGTACATAGAAAAGCATCAAGCAACGAGAAGTCCAAGGATCAAATATAGGGAAAAGAAAAAAGTGTGACTATATTGTTTAGAAAATCAGATACTGCCAAAACAAAAAATTGATTAATCTGATTGCCTTATTGCCTAGATGACCCATCAAACCCCTGCCCACACATGAAACCTTCAGGTTCTGTATACTGTCTCTAATTTCATCCCGCGCCCAGATCGTTAGAAAGATGCCAACCATCTGCTTACTTGTGATCAAGCAATAGCAATAACTGCAATCAAACAGGAAAATAAACATTGCCATTTAACCAAATGAAACTGATCAAGTAACTTTAATGAAGGATTACCCAGAGTCCAACGATGATCGGCCTCTTTCTTCCTTACAGGACTGAGCACCATACACAAATGACGCTGGCGAGTAACTAGCTGTAGAAAGTGGTTCTCCCCCGACTTTCTCATCATCAGATGAGTCTCCACTTATGAAGCAGGGATCAAAGTCACTTGGTCTGCTACCAATGCTTACTCTGTCACAGACGCTATACCTACGATCAATCCATGGTTGTATCACCATGGTATCAGAATCAATTCTTAAACTACGGCTCAGGGAATGTAACGAACATCGGTGCATAAATGATGAACTCTTCTCCCTCATGGAAGAATTTTCAAAATCAACATCTAACTCCACAAGAGGATTCGGAACGGGAGATGGTGTGCTGCAGCTTCCACAACTATATGTACCAGGCAGACTGTTCAGTGTCTTTCTGATGAGTGCCAACCATTTCTTCGCTGGTCGTTTGTCTTCTGCGCCGAGAACATTGCCGGCATTGAGAGGAACAATCTCTTGAAATCTGAAAATAATAATAATACTACAAAAGCTAATAGCCTAAATATTCATCCAACACCTTCAAATTTAAAGAAGAATGAAGAATTCTACCCTAAGACATATATGTCTGCAGGGGGTGTCGCGAGGAGCCATCCTTCAAGATTCAAACTCTTTGATGGAGACTTTCCACCTACATTCCAGGTCGACACAAATACTCTAGAAACAAGAAAGCATCATAACACATTAGAATCTGACTGCTGGATTTTGATCACATAAAGAAAGAAGAGAAGAAAATTGATTACTTGTAGTCCTCAGCACAGGTAGCTTGAGCTAAAGAGACATCAAATCTTCCTTCTCCAACTTGATCCAAACTCGGCTTGTTCAGACTTGCTGCTGACCATGAAGGAAATACTAAGAAAGGAGTTCTAGGGTTTCAAGGGAATCCAAGTAGCTGCTTGGTCTAACAATTGTTACCAGCTATAGTTTTATTCACTTTGAATGTCTCCCTCACGGCGCAGCTATCTCTTCCTGAAACAACACACAGCAACAAGGATTGAAGAAGAATCTTCTTAGCAGGACGAATGCCAAACTCAAGGAGAGATGGCACACCTCCACCAACATTAGAATGCGCTTGAAAACCCTCAAATTTGCCCTGAACGTTGAGCCATTTCTTGACAAATTTCTTCGTCCAAGACAGCTTCGCCGTCGCAATGAAAAGGGCCCCAAAAGGAGATCAATCAGCAGCATGAACAATGACATAAAAAAAATCAAATCTTTCGGAAGGAAAAACCTTGCTTTTCACCGAGCGCTCATCTCTCATCGTTCCAGCACTCCTTCATGCAGCTGCCCAGAGAATATTTAACCAATCTCGGCCCGCCCGCCCGATGGCGAACAGCAGCAAAGCCGGAGGTTTCAGAAGGAACAAGGAGAAGGCAGCAGGACCGAGCCCGATTGGAGTTTTCGGCACGCCGATTTAAGAGATCTCGCCACTGCGATGGGCCAGCGGACTGAGAAGCAGCTGCTGCTGCAAAATAAGGGAAAAGCGTGGTTCCACCGTCAGCCGAGGGACCTCGCTCCAGCGTCCCGTGCACTTAACAACAAGAACCGAGCAGCAATCTAGTGAGGAAAGCGAGTCCACCAAACTTTTCTCTGTCTGCCAAAATATTCTAAATTTGTATTTTTTTTATATTAATTTTGTAAATCTATTCAAAAATTAACTAATCTAGAAAATAATCGGTCCACTTTTAAAAAAAAAATAAAAATTCTGAAGCACTCGAGGCGGGCAGTATAGAAGTTCAGCGTCCCTTAATTACAATTTCCATTTGGAGGAAAAATCTTTACAAATGCGCCGTAGCTGGAAATCGAACCGTGGATGCCTGGGACACAACTATACACCCTTACCGCTGCATCATAGCCCCGGGATCCGACTCGCTACTTATAAGCTTTTACATCAACTACTAGATAATTACTATAACAGTTTACAAATGATTTTAATCAATTTAAAATAATTTTAATTAAGTTTAACTAAGTTGATAAAAAATATTTTAATATAATAATATTCAGAATTTATAATTTAAGGTTTAAAATTTAATGAAATAGTTTATTCTCCATGCGATAACAGGTCTCAAATAACTTTTACATGTGGTATTAGCTAAACTCTAAATCTTGAATTTTAAATCATAAACTTTAAATTTATGGTATCAAAATGCTCTTTACTAGCTTAGTAAAAATAAATAAATTTTAGTAAAATTATTTTAAAATAATTGTAGAAACTAATTAGTAGTTTTTTATACAGTGTAATAGCAGTTAATTGTAGCTGGTCAACTAGCTACTATAATAACTTTTAACGAATAACGTTGCAGTAGATAATTACTACAATAATATTAGAAAAGAGGTAGTTTAAGATAAAACATCTTATAAGAGGATCTCTTTAATTATTAATTTAAAATATAATTTGAACCCCTATTGATTTTTACCATTTTAAATTAATTTAATTGTACTTTTTAAGATATGTATGTATTTCATTCTATCGTTTTCTAATCTATTAGTGGTAAAAGATGACTGTGCTCGTCCCAGTGCTCTCGCATATCCGTCTCAGGACAAACACGGAGGAGGTAAATCACGGATGGCTACTAGCACTTGGAATAGTGACTAGCGCATAAGAGAGGTATTTATCTCGGCTATGCTGATATTTGAATTCCAGATCTTATTGATGACAATACCTCATGTGTTAGCTATTTAGACCATAGGACTATCGTTTTCCAATCCATGAATCATGATTTTGGATCCAAATTCCAAAAGATCTTCGCCTGATGTGGAGGGTAAGGACAAAGCCACCAGTCTACTCCTTGATTATATCACACAAAAGTTTAGGTTTTGTAATCGAGTGCATCAATAACATAGTAATTGGTGAAGCTTCCACTTGCATCGATACCCTAAATTTGGGTCCCACACATGGAAATTTGTGCACTTTTGGAATAATTAGGTCCAATTAAGACCATCTAGTGATTGCCAATCACACCCACCACTTCGTAATATATGGTTAGTGACATTGCCCCCGGCTATGGTCAGCAGGAGAAGGGCATTCAATTATTATTAAATATTTATGGTGAGTAGAACTATCAATTTGAATTGGTTCTATTAGGTTGATGTATCCTATTAAATAATTTAAATAGATTTGATTAAAATTTTATCAATCTAAATTTATCTAGAGATGACCGTCTCGGCTTGCGACCTATTTGGATTGGGCCGCGACGAGATTGGATTGATTCGTGTGTTGAGAAATACAAGTAAGCCACTAAGATAAAATATTCTTTATAATTTATTTATTTGTATCTTAATGTAGAGGGGTGATATTAAACTATTTGACATGAATAATATCACCTTTTATTTCAATGGTTAATAGCATTTAATTATTTTAGGGGAAAAAGAGAGTAATTCTCTAATATGATTCCATTTATGGTTAAACCTCTTAGATTAAAGGTATATATTGTCACTAAATAATTATATATATAAATTAAAAAGACATTTTTAATTATCTAATTATCATTTAAAAAATACCCTTATAACTACTCCAACATGTTAAAGTAAATTATTTTTTTAAAATTATATTTTGGTAAAAAAAATATATGTACTTATATATATTAATTTAGTCAAAATTATTCATAATTTTAAGGTATTTTAACTATTTTAAAATAAATTGAAATAATTTCAACCAAATTAATTATAAAAAAATTATATAAAAACATTCAATATAATATTATAATATTTCTAACTTAGTTGAAGTGATTTATTTTGACATGTTGGTATAGTTGCGATAAGAGGTGTGCTATTTTAATTTAATATGAAAAGAGTGTCATTTTGATTTCTTATATGTTCGGATAGTCACATGTTAAAATACATGAGTTTATAAAATGAAAGATGTTTTTATTATTATTGTTTTGAGGTCTTTTGATAAATTCCTTAAGCCTTAGGTTTAAAAAATAGACAATATCAAAGATATATAAATTTCATCGCTCTAATAAGATAAAAGATTTATTATTATTATTATTATTATTATTATTAGTTATATACGACAAAGAACCCTTGATTCTGAAAAGAAAAAGTTATACGGTGTCGAATATTTGGACAAAACGAGCCATGACCCATCTCATTTTGGTCTGTCCATCATTCCACGACTCGTTGGCTCCTCTTCAGGTGTTGTGGGGGCAGAGGAATCCTTTTGTGGGAATGGAGGAAGGGAAAAGAAGAAGAGAGAAAGTGGTCACTTGGCCATGGCAAAAAGTGCCCTAAGTGATACACTCAGTAGGATGGATCACTCATGGAGTGGGAGTCGAAAGTGGCCACTTTGAGCCATGGACTCTAGGAACACATCATCGTTGCATTATTACTGCGACTACAAGCAAAGAATATTCAAGAACAAGATCATGATCCTATCGGATCGAATTACTAATTTGTGTTGCATTGAGTGACTCAGAATCCTTCGCCGTCGGTTTTGTCGGTTTGGTAGCTGTCTGAATAGAGGTTTCCAATACTCGATTCGAATGGAATCGAATCGTATCTAATGTAATCGATCTAGAGTTGAATGCCTTTTTCTTAGGGTTCGATGCCTCACAAGATCATTTCAAATGATTAGCTGATACTTTCGGTTACCACCTTAGAATAAGGCACTACCACCTCGAAAGATCATTTTACAATTGTACAATATTAAATTATGATTGATTTGTATTTTACAATATCATCAACCAACCAATGTCTTACTTGCATTATTGTTTAACATCATAAAGATCAAATCATCCAAGATGATCGATCGACAAAGTAGAAAGATTGATTATCATTCCACAAAAACACCAACAATCAAGATGAATTTGTAAAAAAATATATCACAGCATAAAAGAGCTAGCTAATTTCCAAAAACATATGCCATTTTACGGCAAACAAAGATCATCAAGGTGCTCAAATCTTTTGAACAAAGTGTGACATTGCATATTATTGGTGCCGAATAGCAACAGAACAGCAGAATTATTTGTTTGGCGAATGTCACAGCTCATGTTGTTGTTATGTTTTATCCAACAACAACACTTAAAATTAAAAAAAAAACACAGCATAAAAACAGAAACAAAAGACTAATCAAAGGAAACTTTTGGCAACCAGAGGCTGAAGCATTGAAAGAACACAACAGTACTCCCATTTACTTGGTCGAGTTGTGGAGTTGTGACATCCTCGAGTTGTTTACTGAATGCTAGGAAGAAAGGTCTTTGCAAGGAGATCGAGAGGAAAGTGCCTACGGGCCACGTTTTGGTCTGAAGCAGAAGCAACCATTTACTTGGTCGTCAGGGATCATACCACCTCCTCTGCTTGTGTTCAGTGCCTCTAAAAGCCGCACAACGTCATCCATATCAGGCCTTTTCTCTGGGTTTGCATCCCAACACTTGCGCATGATGCTCGCCATTGCGCTCGGACAACACCGAGGAACACTTGGTCGTAGATTCTGTGATGCAATGAAGCAGGTTAGGGCTGCTGTTTAGCACGCAATGAAGCTGCTGTTTTACACTCGCTCCAAGTTCAAGGTTTGTATCAAAAGTAAGAGGTTTATGAACTCATGAAAAAAGCATACCTGTCGAACAACAGCTGATGAGACTTCAGCAAAGCTGAGATCGGGATATGGCATGTCACAGCAATAAATCTCCCATAAACAAATACCAAAGCTGTACACATCACACTTCCGGTTGTAAGGCTTACCATCCAGAACCTGTACAAATTGAACTACCATGAATGATTTAAAACTATATATTGATCTATAATTCCAATATGAGGTGCCATTACTTTCTGGAATGGAATTGTAATGTGCATGTCATTAACTTAAATCTAAGTGTCCTGCATGGTTGTTTCTAAAAAACATTACATGCATAACAGGAATTGTGAGTGCCACTTGAAATGGCAGCGCCGTACACAAATACAACGGGGATATTTGAAGAGTTCATGAGTCAAAGGTTGGTCAATGCCTGTGCGGTATGTATTATTGAAAGGCATGCAATTCTCAACTTAACAGTGTTAACGGTGATCAGAATAATTGATAAGTCAAGACGCGCGCACACAAAAACAAGGCAAAAATAAGGACCTCTGGAGCCATGTAGCCAAGGGTACCAGTTTCGCCAGTCATGTCCTTTGGGTTCTGAGCCTCAACCCGAGCAACACCAAAATCAGCAATTTTAAGATTTCTTTGGGCATCCAGTAGCATGTTCTCAGTTTTGACATCTCGATGTACAATTTTCTTCGAGTGTAAATAGCTTAATCTGCCAAATAAAGAGATGTCTTAACATGATGGTTCAAAAAGGGGTAGTTTTTACAGAAACCAAAAATGATTAATTTATAAAAACTTACTCACCCTCTAGACAGATCTAATGCAAGCTGAACCACAATCTCATAGGGAAGTTTTCTTCTCCTATTCTTGAACAAATATTGTTTTAGTGTTCCTCCTGGAAGAAACTCAACAACAACACAACATGCTCGAGCAGGATGTGGAATGCTTTCGCTGCTTGAGGAATTCTTTGTTGGAATCTTAAGATCAGTTGTTCCCATTGATGCACCAACGAACTGCAGGAAGGTCAAACAAGTTTTCAAGCATGAAAAAGTAGCTAACATTCATTTATTAGAAATTGGTAACAACTAATTTACTGCAGGTTAAAATACTCCCAAAACAAAAGCAGTCAAGAGAAAATTAAAAAATGACAGGGTTTTTACACACCAATCAAACCATTAACAGCAATTCAAATGAAGCCATCAATCCTATTTATTTAATCATTGGTTAAAGCTTTTGACTGATGTTGCAGCTCCAATAACTTTCTTACCTTTGTAACATTTGGATGGTCAAGTTTATGCCAAACAGCAACTTCCTGCTGAAATGATACCCTAAGAGAAGCAGTTTCAGCTTCTGTGGCCATACCATCTTCACCCCAGTCCAACACTTTCACTATAATACGAGAGAGATTGTTAAAAAACCAATATTTTAAAAATGACACTATTCAACCAACCATAGATCTGAAAGAATGGTAGATATCCTTGAACTGGGATGTTCAGGATAATAACCAGATTGAGATAGCAATGAAAAAGCTTTCTCAGTTCACAGCAATATTGATGTTGCTACTGCAAAGACTTGTACACATGTTAATTCTCAGACAACTATACTTTAATGTTTGATTTCTAATAAATACTACATAGGTATGCTGGTTAAATGTATAGAGAATTGGATTTCAATAACAGTGGCAATTTCCATGGAGTTCTCTTATGTTATAAAAACTATGAACGTGGCATCATATATTCACCCTGTAATACAGGATTTACTAAAATTTTACACAGGTATTCCATGTTAGCTAGTTTGGAAGTATCTTTTGTAATTGCTTATTATTGCATACATCCTACTACCATGCATTGCCAAATTATCTATTTAAACTATTCAATTTTCCAGTGTTGATCTTTTGTAAGTGTTTACTATTCCATATGTCCTACGACTGTGCATTGTAGTTATCTATTTACGATATTCAATTTTCAGGTGTTGAAAACACTTAAATCATATTTCTTTTCTAACCTCATCCTTGACACAGTACACTTCCAATGTCCAGACCTACCATCTCTACAACATAACTCATCGATAACAATTGATATTTCGTTTAAGAAGATAAAGATGAGCTTTGTCTAGCAATAGGTAAATTTCTATAGGGCGCGAATTAATTATCTGAAATATGCCACATTAACTTGTAATGATTTATTAGCTCAAAACAGGTTTCATTAGCTACACTAATCTAAACAACATTGGTGGTAACACCTAAATTAGGCATCTTTCTGAAAGATCTTTAATAGAATATTACTGATAAAAACAAACATTATAATTTTATTTATCCAGAAATATGAACAATTTAACTGGAGTTATAAAGTTGAAATTATCGTACCAAGATAAAAAGTGAAGAATTGTATAATGCAAATATCTCTATGGAATCACAATGCTTGATAGAGTAAGCTCCACAGGAGAAAGGCAAATGGATAGTAGCAAAATGATAAATATGTTCACAGCTAGAGTGGAATGTACATGATTTCTAAGCGAATATATGTACCCTCATATGGAAGGATGAGGCTTATCCAGCGGTTACTCAAACTTGAGAAGAAAACGATGATGATTATAATTTACATTAAAACATTTATTCTTGGTCAAACTTATAGTTCCTAATTAAGTTACTCACGCATTCAAAGACTAACATTGAGAGGACAATTGGCACACAAACTAACAAATGAAACTAGCACATTCCTTTTACTGGCCCATAAAAGGAGGTTAACATTCAATTAGTATGCATAAAAATAAAATGGACTGATTTGCTAAACCATCATTACCTGACTATTATTTAGGTGAACTGATTCAGCAACAACATATTAGTAATAGAAACCAGTATAAATGGATGGACTAAGTATTGAAGAATGAAGCATAAGGGGAAAGTAAACGATTCTGTGATCCTAGTGACAAATAGCAACTGATCATATCCCAAAGGAAGTAGCACTATTAAAGTTGATAAATTGCTTAGCAAATGGAGTATTGCTATCGAACAAAATGTGTGTAGACAAGTAAGAAAATTGGGCATCAAACTTTTATCAGGAAAAAAAACCTGCAACATCCTGGTCATCATAAGATCCTCGATAGACAGTTCCATATGTTCCCTGAGCTATGACATAGCGGATTTCCAGCTTTGACAGATCAATTTCCCATTCCTCCTTGGGCCTTTTGGAAAAACTTTTCCCCTTTGTCCATGCCTTGTTGAGTTGCTTCTCTAACTGCAAATCCAAACTCTTCAAATCAATCTTGTCTGCTCTGAAGAACATATCATTGGTCCCAAAGCTGTCAGACACCTTCAATTTTGACTGTTTTCCAGCATCATTTGACTCCGGAAGGCCCTCCTCTTTCCCTCCACTCCTGGAACCCATGACGATAATTCGACCAACTGTCCAATTTACTGAAGAATGAGATCTTCCCTGAATCAGATCCTTTTTTGTAATACCCCCCAGACGTACCACATCGATATCTTATGCACCCTATAACTTGCTTTCCAGATTGAACACCCTCAAGTCTAGAGTGATATAATAAACTAGACTAAACAACAGAATCCGGGAGAAAAACGCTCAAAAATCCCGACTTTACCAAAGAAAAGGGAAAACGAAAGCCAAAGGCCCGATCTTTACAGTCCGATTGCGCTGGGAAACTTCGAAGAGGAAGTGAAGGCCAGGTCCAGCCAATCAAACTCCGGCCGGCAATCCGATTGGGCGGTGATTCGCACGGCTTCACAAAACCAGGAACAGGAATTAATGCTAAAAGAGGAAAGAAAACAATAAAAAAAATAAAGGACTTACGTCTGTACTGCCGAATTCGTTGACCGATCCAAGGCGTTGCCTCACCTGAGCCTCCCAATCGCCTTGCTTGCCCACCTCCAACTCCAAGCGCATCCTTTTTTCAACTCAACTTTAAGATTGGAGGAGAACCTTACATCACCCGGGGCGTCACCATGAACGGGAGATTAGAAATCGCACAAGCGACGCGACCACGTCCACACGCGCACAACAGATCACCACCAGCAAACGAGTAAGAGAGCTAGCAAGCGAGATTAAGGCGAAAAAAAAAACGGACTTTGCCCTAATTTTATCCTTCTCGTACCCGCTCTAATACTTATCCACTAATTCAATGCGACAAATGATTCAGGAGGTATAATACTTATTCCATTTTAACCTTATTATTTTTTATAAATTACTTTTTATCCAATACAAATTACTCGAAATATTTAATGAAATTAAAAATCTAACATTACTTTAAGATTATATTCATCTATTTTTTTTCCAAAACTAAATAGGTCGAATATTTTTCAGACTAGTATAGCAGGGTTTGGTTGGCCTAAAGAATTTCCAAAGAAAAATACTTCCCTTTATAGATTCATTAAATTGAATTTTGTATACTAATTGGGGAAATTTAAAATTTCTTAAATGCTCACTTTGGTTAAAAAAAAAAGAAAGCCATCAATCAATGCTTAATAGAGGTAAAAATGGGTAGGATCTTTGTAACATAATATTGTACCAATTCTACTGATTCTATATTATCCCATTAATTCTGCTCTAATTCCATAGCAAAAGACATTCCAAATGATCCAGCAGTCGATTTGATACTTCTAGATTAGACTACCATAATTATATATTCAGAATTATGATTATACAAATTGTGCTTGAATTATAACAAAAAAAAATAGACAACGCCATTTTATAAAATCAGATAAATTGAATTTTGTCTCACACTAATATATTTTTTAAAAGGACAATTTATGAATGGTTTGTGAATAAAGCAACATAAGTCGTACATTGCATTGTAAAATAATAATAGCCTTATGATGCAGCGCGGATCTTCTGGTCCCGCCTACTTATGATGATACAAAAAAGAGTAGTTTAAAATTAATCATGGTACTTTGCTCAGTCTAATATTTTATAAAATCACTTTACAAGTGCTCTCTAAAATTAAATCTACTAATGGACGGTTAGTTATTGTCGGATAGTTCATCAGAAAATCTTCTAATATG
>JBBPFP010000126.1:5646795-5664908 GCA_037974795.1 Kaempferia galanga | reverse complement strand
TTGTTTGGCCCGAGCCAACCTGACAGATCCAAACCAAATTGATGACTTGATTTTTAATATTGTCAAGGTGCATTAGTATTTTCTTTCCGGGATGATTTAATGAGTTCTTTCTTTCCTTAAGCTCTCACTAAAAATGGGCATTTTGCAAGAAATTTTTAAATAAAAAAATCATCATAAAATCATTTTGTGATGAATTAAAAATAAATCATCGCAAAATGATTTTGCGACAAAATCTGCGACAAAAAACTTTTCATCGCGAATGAACCGTCGTTAAATTCTGTAATGAAATAATGTGTATTCGTCGTAAAATATACAAAGAATTTTATTTTCATCGCAAAAATTGTTAAAAATTTGCAACGAAAAAGATTTCCTCATAGAATTTCATGATCTCAAATCTGCGACGAAAAGGGATATTCATCGCAAATCTACAACGATCTATGGTTCATCGTAGATTCTCAAATTTTTGGTGAAAAGGGTTATTCATAGCAAATTTGCGACTAATCAAAAGTCGTCACTGATTTGCAATGAATTAGGATTCGTTGCAAATCTGCGACGAATCGAAAGTCATCCCTGATTTACGATGAATTAGAATTCGTTGTAAATCTGTGACGAAATACCTTTTTCATCGCAGATTGGTGATACACAATGTAACACTAGAATAAGTTTGCGACAAAAAATTTCATCTCAAAATTCATAGGAAAACGCAAAACTGTTCCATAGAATCTACCCATTTGTGCATTATATCGTATATACAAACCATATTCAAACCTGTTATTATATAAACACAATAATAAACATTTCAACACATCCTACAAAACAATTAAACAATCCAACATATCCTATATGCACAATTCATCCAAACAAGTCATATTCATACAAGCCCAACTATCCAAAATGAAATCCTACAAAAACAAATTAAAACAAACATATTCATATAAGTCATATGCTTACAACAATCCATCATGTCCATAAATATACAGATATCATAATTCAACAAGTCTCATACCAAATAGTATCAAAAGGACAGAAAGATAGAAATAAAAATCATCGTTCTCTTCTGCTCAGTAGACGCTTACTTCTCCTTCTTCCATTCTTCTTCTTTTCCTAGGTATGTATTAGTGGCTGAAATTGATGACACTTGTATTTGTGCAAGTGGCGATTGGTGGCCTTCCGAGACGTGCAATTATGATCAATGTCCACACGAAGAATCTTCAATCTGAATTTAATTACAGAGTACCAAGACATTATTTTTACTTTATATTTATCGAAAGTATAGTAGCTATTTTGGCTTCATTGTCAAAGCCATTTGAGGTCATTTTTGTTTTAGTTTAATTTGCATCTTTATTATTGGTTTATTCTTTTAGAACTTTTATTAGTCAATCGAAATATTAAATGACTAATTGAAATGTCAAATATTAAAGGCTAACACAAAGACGACAAATTGCAAAGTCCAAATATGAGAGCTCATAGTTGCATCATAGTAACCATATTTTTTTCTTTGGATTAAGCATTCAAACCCTTGCAAGCAAGAGTTAGAGGCTCATTGCAAGATCAAGTTTCATATGGCTTGCCAAATTTGGAGCAACTATGTCATTCTTAGACTTTTTTGTGGTTTCAGAATTTTTTCAGATGAGTTAAATTGAACTTCTACTTTGGTCAATTGAAGAGGAGTAAAAACAGATTGTCACAGGTCATTTAAATGTCATGTGTTAAAACAAATGAGGGCATACCAAGATTAGTAAAGGTCAATGATATGTTCTTAAGTTGATTGAGGAGGTTTGATTGGAGTGACTAGCCTGGTAATTTAAATCATTGCTAATGAAATCCAATAATGCAACCACACTCGAGTTGCTCATGCAAGAGCAGCTCGCAGAGACAGGCGGTGACAACGTAGGTGTGGAGACAGGAGATGACGTTGAAGATGAAAAGCTCATTAGTAGCAGCTCCAGCATACGCAATTGGAATGGCAACAAAGGAGATGACAATGAAGATGAGAAGCTCGAAGTTAATTGATATAGCATAAGCACCTTCGAGTGGAGACAGGAGCTGACAATGACAATGAGTGTCAAAGGTACGAGAAGATGGAGAAATTTCTATCAAATGATTAGACCGACAGAAATCAAGACAGGACAAGAATTTTGATTCATATTCTTACACTGAATACAAAATCAGTGAAAGTTCTGCAGTTATAATAACAATAATAAACAAAACCAATAACGTGAAACTTGGAAGACAAATTTCTCGCTGCACAAGTTCTTAGATGGAAAATGTATACAAATTATATACATGTGGTCAAAACCAAATTAGAAAAATCAATTTATGGAGAACCAACATGAGAGTCCTAGAGCAACCTACCAACAAGTACCAGCATGATAGGAAAGCACATAAATCATCTTCCCAAAATCATAATACGCATACATGATCAAAATACATGGAGCATTTTGGGGTTAACACTTTATTTTTGATTAACAATTGACACCTAATTCAGTCCACAATAATAAACTATAATGTTCTACACGAGCATAAATCAACATTATTTCACAATTGAGATGCCAAGGAGTAGCCAATATTCAAAGTGGGCCAGCTCCGCACATGTTAAAAACTTAATGGGTAGAACGGTCTCAACAGTAGTATTTTGCTGTCATGGTTCACACAATTTGCGTAAAAATTCCACTGTTCTACAACCGAACAAAAGTACATGCTGCAGCACACTAATAGCACGTTGTTTCCCATGTATAAAATAGATCTTGATGCTCTACTTGAAACATACGGAAAGCCAAATAGCTTCACCTCTTCAATCCTGGGTTCGAGCATTAATTAAAGCTGACTGCTTTTCCGTCTGGAAAGTAGAGGTATGTTGCAATTTCTTGACTCTTCCTGTGTGGCGAAAAATGTCATCTGCTAGATAATTATGTCAAAACTATGACCTCGTCTACTCAACAACGACTGTAACAATAGATATTCTAGCCATTAGGAACACCCTTTGACAAGGAACTATTGGGTGGTATTGCTGGAGAATCCTCTCCGCTAGACTGTCTAGTTTCAGGAGCTTCAGCCAGATGATTAACAACTAGAGATTTTGAAGAGACTTTTACAGCTAGTTTGTCCACTTCATTTGAACCACTCTGCGCATTGTTATTACTGCAAGATGCAGTTGCAGAAGAACCGGCAGCCTTACCGTCATTTACTCGTATATCCAGCTTCTGTTTCTTTGTTGGCTCAGACTTCCTGTCTCTGTTCTCGTGCAGGTTGGCAGACCTACGCTTGATCTTTGAAAATGTGACAACATCATCCTCTGTAGAAGTATCAGATTTTTTTGGTGGTGGATTATAGTCCTCATCATCATCATCATAGTCAACAAGTCCTACAGATCCAGGCCTGAGATACAAGAAAGCTCATTTATGGTGCACAAACACTATTAATCTGCTCTTAAAAGCAATTGCATTATGTTATGCCACAAGTAAAGAAAAGGATAGTAACAATTCTTTCAATTCTCATGAAATAAAATCCAGGAATTTTGAGAATCTGAACTTTTTCAAATTTTTTTATCTAAAGCACCTGGTAAAGTATCTTCCCGCCATTAGTACTCTGAAAAGTAATAGAAGATTGAACCATGCTAGTTCAAGAACAAGTTTAAACATTGAAAGTGGGAATTAAAATGTATCTGGACACCTGAAAGATGAGTGATCCTTGATTCCATTTGGCATCTTTGCCCGTGCATGCTGGTTTCTTGATTGAGAAAAACCCGCAGCTGAGTCCTCTTCATCGCTGAAGTATACACCAATATTATCCTTGTCACGGATAAAAGTTGATACTGAATAAGCAGTAGTACCCTTACAACGAACCTGTCCTCATTGAAGTAATCTTCCTCCTCCTTTTCAAGAGCTCGTTGCTCAGTCTGATTTCTAGGTTCCATGCTGGTAGCAGCATTCTTAGTCTCCGGATTCTCCAGCAGCTGTCGCACAATAAGGCAGGCATTAACTAATGGAACAAGGAGAAGTAATGGGAAAACATTAAAAGTATATAGTTTCCTTATGTTAGTTGATATGATAACTTAAATAATGCACCAAAAATACAAGGATGAAAAAAAAAATCATGCCTGCTCTTGTTTGATCTTTAGGGATTGGATGGTCCCCAGGTGTCGAAATTTCATCAGCTTATCCCAAAAAGAATCAACTATGTGCAAGACAAGAACCTTTACATTCTCCTACACATGTTTACTAGAACTGTGAGAAAAAGTTTCAAAAGATACTATAGTCAAAATAAAATAGTAGGGAAATAAACCAAGAGGTAGATTACCCTTCGGATATACTCAAGAAGTTCCAGTACGCCAGAATGTAACATATTGTAGCGATCACCATTCTCGATAAATGCCTCAATCACTGGTTTTAAAATATTATTTCTTGCAATATGGCGAAGAAGATGCTCATCCTGCAAGAAGCCCATATTTTTTATATTATTTGCGCACTATTAAAGTGAAAAATAGTTGTAGGAATGATACAACAGTGAGTTAAGTATGCATTCCAAGGTTGGCAGACTCAGAGAACCCCAATATGGATTGGCTGAGTTGCTGGATTGGCAATAGCCAATACAATCTTGAATGGTTTCTTGGATTGTCAGGTATGGTGAAATTCCAATTTAAAAAATCCATTGTATATCGAAAGAAAATGATGGATGTGGTTTGCTGCAACTCAGTCAGAAGATTTAGCGGGTGAGGTTTAGATCCAAAGGGGGAGAGAAGAGCTCAGCTCTAATCATCCTATCATCAATGGGAGGAAGGTCTATGGCATTGATTGGAGAAGGAGAGGACTCTGAAAGTAGGGTTCATGGTCTTGAGGAGTGAGGTGTGGTATCAGGTAAGTAATTAACTTTCCTGAATTCATATACATCAGACATGGGCTACGGATAATAATAATAATAATAATAACAATGTGATGACAATAATGATAGTAACAATAACCATAATGTGGTTTACTAATTTTTTAATTCAATTGGAGTTAATTTGGAATCAGACTGGAGTGAGATTGCACGCGGACCGATTGAATTTTCCTTGGGCTCAAATCCGACTTAACTGGAGGTTATATGGCTAAACTGGGTTGAATTAAGTTGAACTGAACCAGATGGATTTAGTTACCTTGATCTGTTATGGATATAATTTTTGGTATCAAAATCCCTCCCTATCCCTTATTCTCTGGCATGTGATTTTCCTCGCCCAAACATCTTGTAGGCCTTCTCTCAATATCATCTACAAGCTCTCCCTCCCCATCTCCAAATCTTGCACACAAGCCTTGTGTATGCCATTAGCCACTTTACCTGTATACAGCACACCATTGCCACACACTTTGAGTCTATCATTTGCATCATCATCCTCATTACTCAACCTTGAAGCCCCTGGTTGTCTCTTGCCTTGCCCACAACATCAACCGCAACATTGCCCTTATCGTTTGCCACTGCCCATCCTGAGCAGATGCACACTGTCCCTTATGTTGTCATTACCACTACCACAAGTTTCCTCTCTGTCAGTAGATGACATTTCCTCTCTTGGAAAATGCAGCATCATGTTCTGGCTTTCTCCTTTCTTTTCTTTCTCAGATGGTAACCGTCGAGTCCTTGTTTTCAGCATAGGCAGCCAGTATTCTACTACAGCATTGACTTTTTCTTGCTGCCCTTCTTCAGCATCTGTGAAATTGTGTCCATAGCTATAGGAACTTGCACCCTCAGGCAAGATCTTGTTTTCTTTGTGGTAGTATGAAACTTTTTCTTGTATTATCATTGTAGCATGCTGTTTTTCTCTGTTGTTCATTTCTAGCAGCCTCATGGTGATTGTATATAACTGTGGCAGCAAGAGGGTGCCCATCGTCCATCATAATGTCCTATTTCTTGCTTTTCAGATTAATCACGATTGAGGTAGTCTCTTCACCTCTTTTTGCCAAGTTGAAGCCAGCCATGATAAGTGTACCTAGCCTTACAAGAATTCTGAATGACTAGCTTGTAACTCGGTTGCTTACTAATTACTTGTATATTCCTCATGGACTCTTAGTTGTTTCATTGGATATGCATCGTACTAGTGGCTCTTAGTTGACTTAAAAATGATATTTTCCCCCCTTATTTTTCAAGTAAATGCATGTAGAGATGAATTAATATAAACTTTGCTCCTTTACACTTATCTTGTTTACCTATGAAATATGATTAAAAAATTGAGAGAGAATTTTAGAAAATGAACCATAAAAAAAAGTAAATATTCATTGAATTCATTTTGACGTGTGACCAAGCATGTATACAATACAACATGACATAAAGTATGAGCCATATTCCCTAGAAGTAATGTGTGAATTATCTGATAATCTGCGATTTAAGGACCTAGAACAGTGAAGCAGAAGCTTAACCCCAACTTACTGATTAATACAGCAGCAATTCCTTTGTTATTGTCAGTATGCAATGTTTGTTGTACTTACAAATAATCAGCCAATACTACAAAAGCTTGTTGCAAAGCATATAGAAGATGACTATCAGGAGATAATATGTATTTTGACATTTTGACTATAAGAACAGTGCAAGATTACCAATAATACAAAACCCAAAAACTCACATTACAGGAAACAATAGTACGCATGAAGCGAACAGCAGACACAACCAGAAACTTCTCCCTTCTGCGTGTAAGACACAAGACTTTCTCTATGGCATTATTCACAAGAAAACCACCCCTGCGTAAATGAAGTAAACTAAATTTCTCCATGAAATAATAGGAAGTAATAGGCAAATTAACAATCTAATAACTGGATCACACCTCACCTTATTCTACAAGGATGATGAATGACACAGAAGCATAGAAGCTCACAAATGTTAGCTAAAATTTCTGGCTTAGTTGCCGTAGTAGATGCAGGTCGGTTGGTGATTGAACACGAACTGTTTTGTAAAGGACAAGATGATGCTATGACATCCAATAACAGAGGCAAATGCTTTTCATAGAAGATGTCTACAATTGCATCTCTCTTCAGCAAACATGGAAAGAATCAGAAATTAATAACATTAAAAATAACTGGAAAACAAAAAATGTTTCTCTGAAAGCTAATAACTTGGGGAAACTTTTCCAAAACCAATACCTAGAAAAGATTAGCAAATGCAATTAAGTAAACACAAAATGTGTGCTTCAAATCACACAGATCATCTAGTTACTTAGAAAGAATTCTATTTTGGCATCCATCATGAACTTTATTACAACTGAGGAGTTAACATTGCATTTATTCCTTTCATATGTTACTAGAAATACTATCTTTGTGGGGATCTCCCATTCCAGTTTTTTCTAGGGAAAAAACTTTGAATAGATTCATGACATTAATCATGCGTCAAGGTGATCTTGGACTGTCAAACAATTTGGAAATATAAAATAGATAAACAAGAAAAAACTCAGTAAACATGCCTCTCATCAACATACCTGTGAACCTGAGGTACCACCATATGAGTCAATCAATATTCGAATAATTTCAAGAAACTGGCAATGCATCTCCTCTCCAAAGTCTGTAATTATGCCTTTAACCTGGAAAAATTTTGATCTGAAATTCTATTTTTGCATAATATCCACCATACAATTATGATTAAGAGTAAAACAAATACGAAAAGCCAAAATCAACCAATTCCAAAGCTCTAAATATAATATACTGTTATGAAGACAATTTGAAATTCCAATTAAATCCAAGTGATATTATAATCTAACTAGATCTGCAGATGAAATAAACACTACAAATGGTTACAACTACTCTTGTTGGTAGACCTTTAACTTATCTGACATGGAAGTTCATAAATTTAAATAAGAACATCAATTGCATAATATGGATGTTAGGTGTATTGCCGGACGAGAGACAACGAATGTAAAACTAGATTAAAGAATCTTTAATTATTTATTTGGTGGAAACACATAAGAGATGAAAAAACTGGATGGAAAACAAGCGCACATATCCTCAATTGTTCTTCTCAAATGTGATGGAAGACAAAATATTAGAGTATCCTAGTCCCAATAAATTCTCCATCCTTGTAGTAACAAGACACTACATAGCATATATATGTCATATGTGATACGTAAAAATGCATATATATCTCAGTCAGAAACCTAGGAGGGTTGCTTGCCTCAATAGCATCTCACGAGAGTGGAGAATATTTAGATAGCAAAAGCAACATTATTGATTGAAGATGAAAACAATGAGATGGCCAATTTTACAAGTCTTTAAATAATCAGGTTTCATAAGACCCAATAATTAGACAATTTCTTAGAAATAGTAATTGTAGAATAAGAGAATAAAACCAAGTAAAAATTAAAAAATATTGAAAACTAGACAATGCACTAAAAAGGATCTCTTCATTAAACATGTTGGGATAACCAAGGAACTACAACTCCAGAAATGGTTATGATAAAAAAAGAGAGAGAGAATGCATAATGACCGACTGACAATTCCAGCAATGGTTATGATATTGTTGACATCACTAGTGGATAAATCTCTTCTCATTTGTATTTTTAATTCTTAGGTAAAAAAATGGAATATATTTAGATTACCTCTATTGATTCTTAACAAGAAGTCCATGTTAATCACAACAATTTGTCTCAGCTATACGGATCCTAAAAACTACTTAAATAATTAGGTTTCATGGAAGTTATTTTAAATAACCTACAAAAAGTGGTATACATTACATCAAATCAATGATAACCTTGTAAATGCCTCTTATAGTCTCTCAAATATTAGGTTTCATAGGTAACTGGATGTTTACATGTTGCATATAAATCATTTATTTAAGAGGAAAATCAAACTTATCACTAAAAAAGTAAAGATCTAAATAATTAGCCTTTATCCAAATAAAGATATATATTTTGAAGTATGAGTGATTATTTATCAATAGGCTCACCAATTGACCAAGAATGGTGATTCCCTCTTGTTGAAGGACATAGGACCGAAGAAGATTGGCATCTTGGTTAAGAAAGAGAATAAGGATATCTGTCCTGCATTACCAACAGATAACTAAGTTAGCAATAACATACACGAGTAAAAGATAGTAACCAAAATTACACTATATAAATTACCCAACAGAAACGAGCTTTCTATCCTGACTCTGCAACACATTTGTTATTATGTCAAACAAACCTTCAGTGGCAAGATCCCTATAAGAATAATCAATAATCAAGCTGCAGGAAACTAAAATGCATTTATATGAATATTAACATCCAGAAAAAGAATAACAACAGAGTGGCATCTAAAAATATATAAATTAACTCATACATCAGTAACAGTTGCTTAGAAAATTATGCATCCACAGAAACAACAGTTTGAGACTCATAAAAAGATAGTCTTTTGGGATTTCCTCATATCAATATGCTTACAAAAATTAATTTGGAAGTTTCTAAAGTTGCTGTAAATTTAAATAGTTCAAAGACAGCTAGCATGTATAATCACAAAACTGAGCAATTATATTTCACACAACATAAATGCTTTTTCAAACTCACAATTCACTATCCAACTTATAATAAAGCTGAAATCCAGTTACACAATTCAATCAACATATGGGAGATTATATGACATGTTTCTGGGCACTTGCATGGCAATAGGCACGAATGAAGCCTACTGTTCAGCTGACCAACCATCATGCGGAATGGGTCAAGACAGATGCCTGTCCTTGGAAATCTTCTCCATGGAGATGGAACATAATGTGTTCTGTTGTGCAGAAATGTCAAGGTAAAAAAGCCAACATGACACATGTCAATTAGACACGCCAGAACCATGTCTTCTTCATTGACTGTTCTCCTTGCAGTGCATGCGGAAGGTTAACCTAAGTGTCTTCATCCTGCAGAGGTAGAAAGTTAATCCTCATGCCTTCTTCATACATGAGAGGCAGAATATTCCTCAAATCTTCCACTCCTCGTTTCTTCCAGCATAGGAGGTGAGCCGAGGCTAAAGTCTGCTATTTCTTTTCCTCTTCCAACTCTTACTCCATCTTCTTTTCATTTCCTACCTCCTTCGAATCAGTGCCATTGGCACCACATGTTGGCACCATCAGCACAACATGATATAGTATCATTCTGGCCAGGAATTATACATGGGCTTAGAATGATCCTTTAAACCTTGGTTCCTTGTACACTACTAGTATATCTGAATTTACACAACTAATTGCATTACATTGTCACTTTGACCAACTTATGGAAGGGGAGTTTTTGTTGATTAACTCAAGTCCACATGAAAGGTTAGTACTTAGGAGGTTTGATTCTTGGTCAAACTTCAGGGTATGGAATATCATATAGGGTTTAGTTAAGCCGTGATAATAATGCCATTCCAGATTCGTATTTAGCAAGTAAATTAGTTCTCATAACACTTTTTATCATATGAAAAAAATCTAAATGTCATCAGGTAGACAAATAACAAAGCCATATGGCAGGTGATATTTACTGTGAAAAAATAAATTGGAATAATCAAACATCTAGCTATGAGTACATACCTAAGTAATCGCAATTGCTGAACCTGCTGCAAGCTTTTACTCAAAGAACAAAATTCATGCAAGAAAAAAACCTGGAGGATGCCAAATCGTCAAACGATGTTTAAAGAAAATACAAAAATTAAACTAACACAATCATTAACCGATTCTATCTTATGGGTACATAGAAAACCTGTATTAAAGGGGTAGATCATAGAAAACGTGACAAAAAATTTTATTAATGGACTTCTAAATCAAAATTGTACAGATATTCAGGGTTTCTATGGACAAATAAGAAGAGTTGCCAGCTCAATATGGGACATGGATATTGCATAGACACTTATTGGAGGCATGCTAATCATTCAAGCACTACTTAAAATCAAGTATCTGGTTTTCATATAGTTCATGTTTCATAGAAGTGAGTCTATAATTCAAATTCTATTTTTTCAATTAAGAAAAAAAATACTAAGGATTGAAACCTGTGTTGAAAGGGTGATATATAGAAAATGTGCCAAGATTCTTCTGCTTCATCAACTTACAAGTCATAATGAGTCCATTTTCCAGAGCTTCTATGCACAAATTAGATGAGTTGCCAGCTCAACTGTGGGGCATAAATATTTGAATGCATCCAGGATAATTCTTGGATCCGTACCAGTAGGACAAGCTCTATAAACATCTGATTTTTGACATAGTGATCCTGGAGAACCACGTGCTTAGAATTTTTTCCCCCAGCGATTGGACAAATTCCACTATTTTCCATCAAAGTTATGAAACTAAGATGAGGATTTTAATCACTTCACAAATGATCTCACATGTTCATTCATTCTGGGAACTAGGTAACGAATTAATAGAATAATTTATAAATATATTAATGAATAGATCAAAACTACTACTTGGTTATTGGTTATTGCTACTGCAGTATGCTCCCTCTTTAATTAACAAGAGAAACAAAGTTCAAGGACACTATGGTCTTGCCCTCGGGGCAATGGTGCAGCGGCAGGGCGCCTTCATCTAAGGATCGAGTCCCAACGAATTGACGGATGAATTTTTCTTAATGGACGATATAAAAATGTTGGGTTGATGAGCCGCCCGCTATGAGAACTTCTCGATTTAGCGTGATGGCCGGTGGGAAACTTAAGTGGGGTCGGGCCAATCACTCCGGGATTAATAAGTGTAAGCTGGATACCTTATACCAATTAAAAGAAAAAGGACACTATGGTCTTTGTTCAAGGATACTCATACAGACTACAGATGAGCATCAAGACAGCTCTCTTGTTGTATGCATGAAATATTTTATCAACAGAAGTTGCCAAGTTTGTTTTTTATCTGAAAACCATTACCCACATCAGTGCCATGTGAACCCAAAACTGAGAAAGAGAATCCGATCAAACTGTGAATTTTGGTCTTAGGATTGAAAGTTCCATAACTTTCTTTTTGGTGTAGTTTTTATTTACCAACTGTAATAAATCCAAAGCTCAAACCAAAACCAAATATGCATATGAATAGTTCTTGAACTCTTTCCTGAGTGTTTGTTCAGGCAATTTATACAAAAATTGAAAAGTCTAGCACCATTGATAATCAAATAGTCATATGTTATGTTTATTTATTTATTTTAATGTTTCTTCTAAACTATGTTTATCCTTGATGATTCAATATAAATTGACTATAGTATTTCAGATTATGCGGCACGATTAAACTAATAGATTCACAGGTCTTAGGAAATAGTTTAGTTATGCTAGTCTTAGAAGCTCTCCAGACAATAATGGAATATTAACCTAAAGTTGTGCCCAAGTGCCCTTAGATCAAAGGATGAATGCAACAGAGTGTTAGTGTTTCAAGTTGAAGGTTTAAAGCAACTAAACTTCCTCCAGAGCATAAAATTCTAAATCCAAATGAAAAGTATATCCAACCACGAGGATGGTGTCATTAAGCATGCCAACAAAATCTGAGGTTTAAAGCGCAGGAAGCAAATCGCTAAGACCTATCGCTACCAAAATAGAAGGATAATGCTAGAGGCCTACAACCAAGAAGATAGCTCAAGCTAGACTTGAGGCAAATCAAATTGTTTGGAGGGAGTGGTACCAGAGAAATACTAAAACCAAACTATAACATATGAGTCCAAGGCAAAAATACCCTACAGATAGGAGGATGGGAACATGCACAAGAGCCAAACGATCAAGATCTCTTATAGTTAAAATAGTATATATAATGTTAGGTTGAATAAAGATGACAGTGGGGAATTTATGACTATTTGTGATTTTTTGACTCTTTTAAACAGGATTGCAATGGGTTCAAGTGATAGATGCCTGTGATTGGTATGGGATAATTTTGGGTTTAAACATTTGAGTAGTGGTTACCAAATAAATTTAATTAATTTTTAAAGACAAGAGTAGTGGATATCAAATAAAACAGATTAATTTATAAAGTATAAAGAAGTGGATACCAAATAGATTTAATTAATTTTATAATTGATGTATATTTTACATACTTAAAATTAGATTGAGCTTTGCAGTTACCCAGCTCATTTAATCTGGTACGACTACACATCTTAACATTATAGGGTGGGCAAGGGCAGAGCAATAGATATCCATGACAGGAATGGCATGAGTATTAGGTATTCCTGACAGAGATAGAGATAGGGAAATTAGTTTTAAGTTGAGCTTTCAGACCCGCATCTCATTTAATCAGATACAAAACCATCTTAACAGTATAAAAGGACAAGGGCAGAGCAATAGATACCCATAACAAGTACTGGACAAGTATGAGTACTATGTATTCCTTATACAAGTATGGAAATGGGACATACAAATTTCAACTCGTTGCCATTCCCAAGGACGAACACAGTCAAGTAGATAATTAAAGGATGCTCAATTCTCAACAAATTCAACAACAAAAACCTTCATAGATTTTTGGTTGAGAGGCTCCTAATACCAAGCTAGTAGTTTAGTTTTTCCATCTGTTGTCTTGCTTCATCTAACTGTAATCCAAACAAGGTGTAAACTAATTTATCTTGTTTTTCATAGTGAAACAAAGTCATTGTCGAGCTGTAAAAGTTTTGTAAAAAGTAAGAAATCCCATAAATTAAGAGGTTTAATTAGAAAGATAGCATATCTTTAGGAATAAGTTAGTTTCCTATTCTCTCCTAGTTTCCTATTTTATCTATTGTAATTTTCTATATAAAATTGTGCATTCCCATTCAGAAAAGTAACAGTAAGAAGAGAAATCAATTTGTCCACATGTATCAGAGCCCTAGGATTTTTTGGGTTTCTTCTCCTTTTTCTTTCAGCCTTCATCGCTGATCTCTAATCAATTTTTTTTTCAGCCTTCATTGCTAATTTTATTTTCCTCGCTCCTGCCTTTTTCAATTATGACCAATTCTCAAACAATCGTTTCAAGCAATTCTAGCCAATCTATTATGTCTAATGACTGCACTTCGGTCCAGAAAATTGGCCATCTGCAAAATATTCGAGCACCTAATAGACTCAATGGGAAGATCTCCTGAAATGGTCCCAGGTTGTCAATACTTACCCAAGGACAAAGGGAAACACTTAGCCATAACCTTCGAACAGGACCTACCACAACTAATACGACCTTTGAGATATGGGATGAAGAAGACTATGATTATGTCTTGGTGATGGGATTCCATAGAACGAACCATCAGTGATACATATATGTTTCTCACTACTGGTAACAAAATTTAAGGCTGCATTACCCGCACTTACTCAAAAGCCCGTAATGCTGCCCAAGTTTATGAACTCAAGTCAAAGTGGATACCACTAAGTAGGGAGATAAAACAATCACAAAATATGCCACTATTTTGCAAAATCTATGGCAAGAACTGGATTACTACCAAGTTATTGAGATGAAATGTGTAACACATGCTACTGTTTTTTTGAAGAATTTTATTGAAAAGAATGGTGTATATGATTTTTTGGCGGCTTAAATCCTAAATTTGATGAGATCCGAATCTAAATCATTGGCAAAGACGGCATACTGTCCCTAGCAGAGATAATCTCCCTACTTCGGGCTGAGGAAAGTCAATGAAGAGTGATGCTTGAGCCCCAACCCATGGCTGGATCAACCTTCGCTGCCAAAATTGATTCCAGAGAAAGATAAGGGTGGTTTGACTCTAGTTAAAGACAATAAAGCCCATCTTTGGTGCAATTAGTATGAAACCACGCCACACCAAAGAGACACGTTGGAAACTAATTGGTAAACTACCAAGCCGAGAATGGGGAAGTCGTGGGGGTAGCACACACCTCACCAAGCAATCTCATACTAAAGACAGTTCAGTACTAGGGGGATTCAATAATGTAGAAATTGAGAAACTTCAAGGATGGTTGGATTCTCTTGATAAACCGTCTAGCGCGTGCTCTCTGACTCTCTTAGGTATCCCTTCATTCCCTTTTTGCATGAATACCTCAAACAATTTCTTTGATAACTCATGGATAATAGATTTTAATACCATAGACCACTTGACTCCCAATTCTCAATTTTTCCACACTTATAACCCAGCCCAAGTAACAAAAAAAATTGTAGTAGTCAATGGATCTTTAGGTACTGTTGTTAGTTATGGAGATGTTCACCTTACCCCTAGTCATATCCTTAAAAACATCCTCCATATACCACAACTGTCCTTCAGCCTTGTTTCCATTTAAAAATTAACTATTGAACTTCAGTGTCATGTTTTTTCCTCCTCCAGCTTAGTGTTCAAAATCAATTTGGCGTGAAAATCCAATGTTTTAGGACCGACAACGCTAGAGATTACTTCAACTAAATCTTGTCCCCTATTTCCAATCTCAGGGATTATTCATGACTCGTCTTGTGTTTACACACCCAACGGAATGGAATAGCTAAAAGGAAAAAGCGAACACTTACTCAATACTACTACCATTCTCTTTCACAACAATGTCCCTAAATCCTATTGAGAGATTGTCTTTAATGTCACATACATGATAAAGACTTCCCTCGCATGTCTTAGACAACAAGAGTCTCATGCAACTCCTTAACAATTTTTATCCTCATTTCCAAACCACAAATAGGCTTACTCCTAGGATTTTTTAGTGCAACAAATTTATCTTCCTTGAATACTCATCCAATCCAAGAGTCTACAAGTGTTACCACCCTTCCTCTCAAAAGTTTCACCTCGGCCGATGTTACTTCTTTGAATATAACCTGTTCTTCTCCAAGTCTTAACTAAGGAGGAGATTTCAATGGTAGAAGATAGCACCTGTGAGTCATTTGAACTCATTAACGCTCTTGATCTTCCTCTTACTCAAATCCATACAGAAACACCATTTATTCCTATTCCATCCCGTGAGTCACGTCCATCTTCCTTAACATCCAGTGTCCCTCGTGACATTCCAAGGATTCCTCAAGTGTCTTCAAGGAGAAAGGTTGCACCAGAAGTGATAGAGGTCTAAAAACCTCACCCATAAACCTTCAACCCTAATACTGGGATCACGATAAGATCTGACTCATCTTTACAATCTATTGAACCATCCATTGACCTTCCCATTGCTGTTAGAAAAAGTACAACGCACCAAACACCCTCTCTACCCTCTATCTCACTATGTTTCTATTAAACATCAACCATCAGCCCACAAAAAATTCATTGAGTCTAAATACCATGATTGTTCCTAACACTATTTATGAGGCATTGTGAATAAGAGAATGGAGGGATGTCATGAGGGAGAAAATGGATGCATTAGAAAAGAATAAGACATGGGAGGTTGTTGATAAACCAAAGAGGAAGAACATTGATGATTATAAGTGGATTTTCACACTGAATGGATCTCATGAGAGATATAAAGCTAGGTTGGTGGCAAAAGGATATACTCAAACTTATAGGGTAGATTATAAGGAGGCTTTTGCTTTAATTAAAAAATTAAATACTATCAAAATTCTACTATCTTTGGCTGCACACTTCGTGAAGAATGCATTTTTCCATAGAGATTTAGATGAAGAAATTTAAATGAACATCCCACCAAAATTTGCAGGGAATATTAGTAACAAAGTATGTAACTTGAGGAACTCTTTATAGTATAAAATAATCACCTAGGGCAAGGTTCGGAAGATTTGCAAATAAAGAAGTCTAGGTATAAACAAAGCCAAAGAGACCATACTCTCTTCATTAAGTACTAAACTGTAGGTAAGGTGACAACTTTTCTAGTCTGTGTAGATGATATCATTGTAGTCGGAAATGATGAAAAGGAAAAACATGATCAAAAGCAGAAATTAGTGGAGAAGTTTAAAGTAAAGGAACTTGGTAAACTGAAGTATTTCCTTGGTATTGAGGTAGCATACTTTACCAAAGCAGAAGTACGTGACTCTATTAGCTGAAACAAGGAAGATTGGGTGTAAGCCAATTTGAAGTTAAATGGATCCAAATCACAAGATAAGAGAAGCTAAGGAAGAACCAGATGTTGACAAAAGGATGTATCAAAAGTTGGTTGGTAGACTCATATACCTTACTCACACTCGGCCAGACATAGCATATGTTGAGTGTAATCAACCAAATCATGCATGATCCAAGAGAATCTCACCATCAAGCTAAATAGGATATTGCATTACTTGAAAGGGACTCCGGGAAATGGAATCTTGTTCAAGAAAAATGAGATACTAGTTTTGGAAGCTTATACAGATGCTGACTATGCAAATTCTCTAGACGATAGAAGATCTACAGGATATTGTATTTTCCTTGGCGGTAATCTGGTGACTTAGAGGAGCATGAAGCAAAATGTGGTGGCAAGATCATTGCAGAATCATAATTTAGGGAAATTGCTAAAGGATTATGCGAACTAGTCTGGTTGAATATTATTTTGGATGATTTGAAATCAAATGGGAATGTCCCAGAAACTCTATTGTGATAATGTCAGCTATCAATATTGCTCATAATCCTATTCAATATAATAGGACTATGCATATTGAAATTGATAAACATTTCGTCAAGAAAGAATTTGGAGGAAGGATTAATGTGTCATGTCTCTTCGGAACAACAATTGGTTGATGTATTAAAAGCTGGGAATGAAAACATCTATAACTTAACTTAAGGGGAGGAGGTGTCAAGTTGTAAAAGTTGTGTACATAGTAGAAAATAACCAGCTATACAGGATAGGAAATCATTTAAGGGGTTTAGTTAAAAAGATATCTAAATTTAGGAACAAGTTAGTTTCCTATTCTCTCACCTAATTTCCTATTTTATCTGTTGTAATTTTGTATATATTACTATATATATTTTCATTCAGAAAAGTTAAAGTAAGAAGAGAAATCAATTATTCCACAATCACTAATATGAAATCAGCCTAAAGGGGATGGGAAAGATCCAAATAAATAGACTAGTTTGAATTAACTTAAACCAAGGTTTAAAATCTAGACCCGTTCTCATCTTAGACCGGAACGATACAGTTTCGATACCATATTGTACTGTGATGAGGTTTCAACATTTTTTAAATATAAAATATATAACCTAAAAATAAAAAATTAGTCTAAATATTTTTGAAAAAACATAAAATATATATTAAATTAATAGGATAATTTTATTAGAGTTTAATAAAGGCTATTTAAATTATCCCCTCGATTTGATTGAAATTATTAACTTTGGATTTTTTTTTTCAACTGTTCTTCCGTGTGTTCCGCGCCACCAGCGAACACGAGGCTCG
>JBBPFP010000126.1:5635480-5646695 GCA_037974795.1 Kaempferia galanga | reverse complement strand
CATAGACTCCTTAATCTTTTTTCTATAACTTTTTTCCTAAAGTTTCATGATATGACTCCTGTACGACACTCTTTTTCTTATATAAGAGAACTAGAGTACTTATCCTCACATTTTTTTCATTTTCAATATCATGTTAAATAATTTGTAAGGCATTCAATACTTTGTTTCCCTATGCACTTCCATACCTCTATCAGAATATCATCTTGTCCAACAATTTTTCCATTGTGCATCCCATTTAAAGCTAAGTTTGAATTCTACAAAAAAAAAATTTAAATTTTTATACTCATTTGACCTACTTAAGTTAAGTTGGTCACATAAACCTTCATTAAAAAGTTGATGAAAATAACTCATCCACCAATTTTTTATTTCTCCATTGTTTACTAGTACCCTGTTATATTCATCTTTAATACATTTTATTTGGCTAAGATCTTATCTTCTTTCTCTCACTTTAACTATTCTATAAATATCTTTTTCACTTTCTTTTATATCCAATTTTTAATATAATCGTTTAAAAGTTTCATTATTTGCTTCATTCACTACTTTCTTAGCCTTTCTTGGCTATTGTATATTTTTTTAAGTTTTCTTCATTCTTACGAATATATAATTCCTTATAACTGGTTCGTTTTACCTTCACTTTCTCTTGTACTTTCTCATTCCACCACCAAAATTTCATAACTATTATTTTCAACTTTGATATCATCTTATCCCATGTCGTATTAGAGTCACCATATATTTCACTTAAAGTTTGTACTCCTACCTTCTCAAATATATTTTGTTTCCCTCCCTTTAACTTTCATCACTTAATTCTAGGAGTCATATATAGTTTTTTTCTATTGATACTATGTTTGAGGCGTATATCCAATACTCCTAACCTATGTTGGGTAGTTAAGCTTCCTCCATGGATGGCCTTGCAATCTTTACAAATCTTTTTATCCCTCTTCCTAACCATCCACAACTCAAACTAAGAGAAATTAAGTTAGCGTTTAGCACCTCTAATAAAGTTATCTTATACCTTCTAACTTAATTACTATCGTTCCCAAATGCAAATCTCAAGGGTCGGTCAATTAAGCATTCGCTTTCTGCCCTTTTTAACTGAAAAAGCTCAACACATCAGGATGTATTTTCCTAGGTTACTGCAACACTGGCTTGGCATCGGATTGTCCAACCAACTGGTGCTACGAGTAAAGGGGAAATAGCATAATAGACCATGCAAAATATCTCTCTATGTAACCGTCAGAAAAGTAAAAGCTGTTTTCTTCTCATCTGAAGATTACAGCTGAGACATCTTAGGGCTGCCTTTGCTAGGTAACATCAACTGCCTTTTCAACTAGCAAGGAAGAGTCATCTTCAATCTGAGCTAGTGCTGGTTAGAAAAAGATCGAAAAAAGAAACAGGGACATCTGTCTGAAATATATTTTAAGCAGAACATAATCAAACTGTGATTTATAATCGGAAACCTCTAAAGAATTATAGGGAAAAGATCACAAACCGAGGTAACTAAGAAGTCAATTCCATTAGGCTAGAAATCACTATTTCCCCAACTGAGAATAGCTAAGGTTCATCATGTTAGAAATGCAACACGACATAGAATAAAGGACTGTGAAATGAAGATATGGGTCCTCACATGCCTTTTTCTCTATTAGAGATGTTGCCCGCCACCAAAGATCAGTTTTTTATTTGGTTATTATTTAGAATCCCAGACTATAGATGAAGCTCCTGAATCAGCACAATGCCAAATCAGCAGCGGGATAACTGTTCTAACCTATCACAGATGACTTTTGCAGGATGGGGCAGGAGAAAAGAGGATCCAAGTCCAATTTCTAACAAATGAAGATCCCCTTTTTTCCGTATTCTGTCTTAAAGATTTATAAAGCTCAGTGAGGAATCACTGGATGGAAATGTTAGCCTTTTGGAATAAAATAGATGAACAGGCATGTAAGCCTTCCACTACTAAAATTTGGGGAAAACAATGGACCTATATTTACATTGATTGTCACCTTAAAGCAGTTCCCTTCATTGGGATTCTGTAAACGAAAAAAAAAAAAATTATGGATTGCCTTGGAGGAGTATACCACCGCAATAGAAAATTGACCTTGAGTCGTGCAATTCACTTCCAATAAATTCATACAATAGATACTGTGCAGCATTCAAAGAATACAGCAGAGAAGAAACATCAAAAGCTCAGATAAAAAATAATATCTACTTGTATGCAAAATAGCACAAGGATCTAGAATAACTTTGTATTACCAGGTCACTTTTTGATTCAATGGATGTCGACGTAGACTTCATCCTTGCAAATAGTTCTTGGATAAAAGAGGTGTCATCTTTCAACATTGAAATAACCTTCAAAAGGACAATCTCCCGTTCAAAAAAAAATCAGAAATGATAAAATTAAATAATACAAATAAGGCTGCTTGCAATCTTGAGAGCCTCACAGCAGCATTATTAGCATGAATCATTGAATTGAGACTTGCATTTACAGCATCATCCAATACCCTCGGAAGAATAACATCCTAAGAGTGTCGAGACAACAATGAGATGTTATTCGAAGAATGATAAGCCTGTCTTAATTTAAGCAAATATATGTAACCTTGATATAGCCAACTCTATAAGTCTGATGTATTTTGGACAGTATAGAAGATTCTTTGATAGCGATAGCCTACAGAAGACAATTCTTTTAAACCAATCAAGTGGATAGTAATCTTCAGTGGTGATTTTCAATTAACTTGCCTCCTTAAAAACAACATGTTCCTTCAAAAATGCTCGGTGCCTCTGCACTTGAGAGACCTCAGGATCATCTGCAATAATCATAATTCTTTTTATCCAGAAAAGGGAATAGATAATCACATAAAAGTCAATTTTAAAATTCCTAAAAGGGAATAGATTATCACATAAAAGTCAATTTGAAAATCCCTCTATGAATATCTTTATCAAGCGCCATTAAAGACCTATGCAACAACACAAACAGTTACCCAAAGGGAAATATGACCAAAATGTATCCCAAACCTCTTATACATGAAACTCCAAGACAAATTCACTAGCTAATGGTAAAGAGACCGACAAAGTACTATTCACTAAATAGATGTAATAACAAAGTTATTTCCTAGTAGAAATGCAGATTATTTCAGCATGAAAATTAGAAAATTATACTGTCAAGATCAATGTTGTTAAAATGCTGTTCAAAGAGATATAGAAAAAAGATTATCACCACTCAAAATCATGAGGGAATTGGGATGATTTATCTATAGGAATAACTACGGTTAGAATTTAGAAAGTCAGCCAATTAATTAGGGTTACCACTAAAATTGCATGGTCTGAATGAAGCATCAAGAAACAAATAAACGACAATCACAATGCATCTTACCATGTGTTAACAAGCACAAAAAGTTAGGGATGGATTAAATCATAAGATAAAACAATCAATCATATCATCAAGAAAACAGTTATATTTCATTTAAAAGATACCAAAAACAATAGAAAGAGAAAAAACATCAAAGGAAAGAGAACATACATTCGAGGCAGCCAATAATATCTAAAATATATTTGGGCCCAAATATTCTCTCAAAGATCTGAGGATTGTTTAGTAAAACTACAAGACCACCAAAAACAATTTTTTTATTAGTAAAAAGAAAGAAGATCAATATGAAAAAGGTGTCATGCAAAGGTAATTACTCACAAATCCCTTTAACCAATCTAAAAATTGTATGGAGACCATCAATGTTTTCTCTGTCTTCACACATTCTGCGTAGATCTACAAGCTTGGGAAAAAATTCTTGCTACAGAAAACACAAGGAAAACAATCAATAAACAAAAATTAGAACTTATGCATGTAAAATTGACTATTACAATCACAGCTTTGATCAAGTATTTCTTTCTTGCTACACGGGAATGCATTAAACCTATGAGTAGCATGCAATTACCTAGTACTATGATAGAAGCACCGATTGTGACCTATTCTCTTCTTGTTCTGTCTGTAATAACAGATAATGACCCTCTCCTCCATCAAAATAATGACACAACTTTCCATCAAAAAAAAAAAAAGAATCCCAAAAAAAATTACCAACAAAAAAAGAGACAACTTTTAATGGCAAATAACATACAATAAAAAATATGTCTTGAAATGGCCAAACCTATTAATTAGTACCAAGTAGTTTTTCAGTTCAAAGAGGCATACAGAAGGAAAAACATGGATGGAGTTATGCTTAAGCAATTTGCACTTATGGTACTACTTTGGCAGGTCCTGTTATTATTTTATCAAAAAGAAATACTAATCAATGGCATGAAACAGGAAAATACATAAAATTACAAAAAAAAAAAGGATGGAAAAATATCAAACAGTCAAGCATCCTTTTGATGAGAGAATTAATTTCATTAGTTAGTAGTACTTTTCTACCTATATATCTTACACCAACAACATTCACAAATTAACCCACCTACACCATATATTCACCAGAAGGTATCATCACTCCTCAAGTTGGTCTCTCGATATCCTAAATCACAAGCTTGTTATAAATATATTCATTTGGGACCTCATCAATACTATCAATGAAATTGTCAATTGCTTACTAGAAAATGTAAGAATCTCATTCTCCACTGATGAAAGACTGTACTGGAGGTGATGCACATGACAACCTAATTACTACAATATAATTTCATTGATTAAGCAGGAGGATACTCAACTTAGGCATTTATTGTTTGAACCAACAGAACCATATGTAGTAAGGGTCATAAACATGAATTTTTTTTTTTCAATTTACACGCAATACTAGACTGCCTGAGAAATGAACCAAAGAGGTCAAATTTATTAAGCATGCATTCTTGATGTCCATAAAGTGATCATGTAAACCAAATAAAAGAAAATTTAGCCAAAAGAGAAAAAGTACAAATGTAATCAATATTAGAAATTTGAGTGTATCCCTCAGATAGTAGTATTAACATTAGTAACAAACTTACATCTTTCAAGATCAATTCTCCAACCCGCATTTGATCCATAATCCCACAATCCATTACAGTCTGCAAGATGATAAATGAACAAGAATATGATTTTCATCATAGTGTCACAAACGAAGAATGAAAAGTAGGCAAACAAAACAAACACATGCTATTCCGAGTTATTGACCAACCACACACTAGGTTTATCTTCCAATAATTTCATTTAATATATCAAAGAAACAAAAAAATGCCACAATTACAATGCAGGAGAAGATACATGGTTGAAAAACCATTGAGGCTCAATGTCCATGCGTTAAACTCCTATACTAGAATTGTATTATTCGCTCTCTTATTCCAGATGGATTTTAATAAAACTTTGATTTTAACACCAGTGTGTATATACTTTTAGAGAAAGGGAGTCTTAGCGCAATGGTAAAGTTGTTGTCATTTGACCTAGAGGACACAGGTTCGAGTCGCGGAAACTTCTTGCAAAGCAGATAAGGCTACGTACAATAGACCTTTCTGAGCCCCCGCATTGCACCAGGCTGCCCTTTTTATGTATATACTTCTGAACAAATTGAGTATTATGATTACAAAAAAAATGCAAAACAAACTATTCACCTCCCTTCCCCTCTAGACTGTGTAACAATACTACAGTTATAACTATTAAAAATTAATATTTAAAAAATCATATTTTTAAATAGAAGATAAATTCAACATCATAACATTATTTTTGCCTATGATATTATTGAATAATAATTTATATTTAATATTCCGTAACTATTGAATAAACATTGGAAGAATAGCAAATTGAACATGTGAGTCTAAGCATAACTTGATTAAGCCTTAAAGTTTTCACCAGCATAGAATGAAATGAAAACTAATAGAAAAATATATTGCAACATATTTTAACAGACAATTTCATATTAAGTTTGTAAACTCAAGTCAGTCTTCCTCAAGTATAACAAAACAATATCTAAAGCTTGTAGTTCGCTCACAATCAAACACCTTTTAGTTGAAATAAAAAGTTTGAGCTTAAAAAGGTCTCCTGAAAACTAAAGCCTAAAAAAAGTATTCTAGAGATATTTCCATAGATGGTGTAACCTTTAAAAACCTCATCTTGAACAGTTTGGAGTAAGTTAAACATAATAAGATAAAAATGCCATATACTAACTTCAAAATTGATCAATGAATTAAAACTTTTATTAGTATCAGATCTTTTATAGTTAATCTAGCCAATTAAGTTAGTTTCCATATTTGCTCCTATGGACCAAATCAGGGTTCAACTGCGCAAAAGTGTAATGATTATAAAGTGCCGAGTATATTCTCAATAATTTTTAAATTATCGCATATCATATACTTTTAGAGCATTCATGTCTAGTCTATTTAGCTACTAAGAAAACAATTATAATATATTTAATTTGCCATCTGATTTAAACAATAGTTGAATTTTTAAATTAAAGAATATGCATGTGCTAATCTACTACAAGACACCAGAGTCTATTTTTGTACTTTGACTGTCACAAATTGTGTTTACATAGATTCATCCTCAACGTTACCACTTTCACACCCAATGACTATAATGTAAACGTGGGCATCATCCTTTATGACAAACTAAGTTATTTTCTTGTTCAATAGAAAGAGCAACAAAAAGGATGAAAAAAAAAAAAAAAAATCAAAGCCCACAAGAAAGAAGAAAGTATAAAATTCCTTCTTGTTGGAAAGGAGAATCCAAAGGAGATCTATTATAATAAAGACACAAATTGTGTTTTTTGATTCCCTACTCACTGGAAAGGAGATGTTAGCTGAGAGTTCAATTTTTGATCCTACACTGTTGAGCAGCATCTCTAAGAAATAAGTCTTAGGGATTTAACTTCCTTAATGAATTGGAAATTGTTATGTCAGGACATGATCAGGGGTCCCCTACTCGACTCAAGGTTGAGCACATCACCATGCTTTCACTATGGGTAAGTTAATGCAAAAAAGTGGTATATGTGCCATCCTATCATAGCCATAGATTTTTTTTTTATGCTCAATCTAGCTGCCAGATTGGCAACGTGCAGTTGTTTCAGAGACTGACCCTGCCAAAGCAAAAAATCAATCTTGATTTGATTCACTCCCAACAGGTGTGGATAAAAAAGAACTAGTGTTTTGAAGCTTCCGAGTTGACGAATAGTCGTTTCATCCCTTTCATTGGGAGAATTGACCGGGGTGAGGTCTACAGTTTGAAGGAGACTCTGGAGAGCACTTTTGAGTTCCACAACTGTCAAGATAGTGAAAAGGTGAAGCTAGCCACCTAGAGCTTTAGAGGAGAGTCATTTGGTGGGAGGTTCAGAAATTGGCCTATGGTATTGTTCTATTTATTCAAGGAGAATCAAGGAGACTATCGAGAGTACACATTATCCCAAAGCTTTCCAGAATGCCTTCAACAATAGGAATTCTTGAGCATTAAACAAAGGGATTAAGAGTAGAAGATTATTGTGTTGAGTTTGAGTTGTTCTCAGCTTAAAGTGATAGCGAGTCTCATCTCAGTGTCAGGACACAGGTTGACAATTAAGTGGTCTCAGTCTAGAGAAGGTTCCACTAGAAAGCCCTTCCAACTGCAGGAGGCTAAGACATCTAGAGCCAGCCTAACAAATCCTTGTGTCAAGATTCTTGTACATAAAGGGGGTCAAAGTAGATGTTCCTGCTATGGTGGTCATGGACACAAACATTTGTTTCTATTGCAAGCAGCCTGGTCGCCATACAAAGATTGTGTGTCGAAGGTGCAGCACCAACTCCTAAGGCCTCAAGCTCGACAGTTTCAATCTCAACAGTACCCGCAACAAAATTGACCATGGAGGGGACCTAACCAGCCCAGCACAAGTATCAATCAACCCAACAAAATTATCAGCAAAGAGTTGTACCATTTACAACCTTAATAGTAATATCGATCTCGTAACACTGTTAGCCACCCGAGCAACAGCATCAACCATCCTAACAACGATCAGTCACCCAGTAACATTTTCAAATAGTACCCAACATAAATGAGTCAGCAGTAGGGTTACTGGCTTATCATCTTTATGCCTTGAGACATGAGGTGGCACAGATGGCCAGTGGGATAGTGTTCAGAGGTGATATTACAGTTTTCAGTATATTTGTTGACATATTGAATCATTGATTGACTCTGGCAGTACTTTCATTCAAATCACCTAAATTTATGATCAAGTTGAGGAGACAATCAACTCCTTGGTTTTGTGGTTTGACCATCTTGACACCTATAATAAGATCAAAATCGAAGATAAGGTGTTGTTATTGAGTTTAATAATCATACTTTAATGGTGAATTTGTTGGTCTGAACTTCACATCATTCTAAGAATGGATTGGTTATCACAGAACACCACCATAATAGACTGCTGAGTTAAGATGGTAACCTTCAAACCTTAAGAACAACCTATTGGAGTTTGTTGGGATTCCATATTTGAGTATATCTATCACCCCACCGCTCTAAGCTCCTCAATTGCGGTCGAGTGTGAGGGTTATTTGCTATATATAGTGACCATGGAGGTACATGTTGCAAAGCAGTTATTTGAACAAGTTTAGAAAGTTAGGGTGTCTCAAAGTGTATTCCCCGATGATATTTAAGGTTTACCATCAAGGTGAATTTTCCATTGACCTACAACATGACACACAGTCCATTTTTATGACTCGTTATCAAATGGCAACAAAGGCATTGGAAGTCTTGAAGATTCAACTGCAAGAAAAAAAATAAATAAGGCCGCCATGTGTATAAAGCTCCATCCAACACAGGTCAAGAACGGACCATATTAGGTTTAGTGTACGCAGCCTTATCCTGTATTGCAAAAGGCTATTTCCGCGACTTGAACAGGTGCCCACCAAGTCACAAGGCAACTTTATTGTGGCAAGACTTTCTAGATAAATGGTTATACACCATAGTGTGTCTCCTTACGGTGCATCGATTATCTTCATCAAAAAATAGAATAGAACTTTGAGATTCTTCATTGGTTAGTAATTGAATACTATGACAATAAAGAACAAGTGTCTTTGCTTAGGATTAGTGACTTGTTGAATTAGCTCAAGGGTACATGTGAATTTAATTTAGGATAAACATGAGGTCAAAGTTAATGGAGGGTTAGAGATGATGAAAATCAGAATACAATTTTCAGGAACTAATATGGTCATTATGAGGCATCAGTAATGAAATTTAGACCCACTAATGCCTCGATGGCTTTCATGGGCCTCATAAAACAATGTTGAGTACTTAGATTGGTCTATGATCGTCTTTAACAATAGTATTTTTATTGCTCTAGGACTAAGCATGAGGAGCATCGCATATAAGTCATTAAGATGAGAGAGAGACAATAAGAAAAATTCTAAAGGGTGAAGACTAAGTCAACCTAGGGATGAACAGTTTTTAAGACTTGGCAGAGATTATACACATTTTGTGAAGGGATTCTCCAAGATTGTTGAACTCTCCTCAGTATATTGACCAAAAAAACGGTGAAGCTTATCTAGGATGCCGTTTATGAGGCAAACTTCCTAGAGATAAAGCAGACATTCTAAGTGCTAAAGTGCCAGTAATATGATCTAGAAATAACATGTTTGTTCTTTATAGACACTTAGATTAAGGGGAGCAATGTTATTGCAACATAGTCAGGCTATAGTTTATCTTCACACCAGATTAAAGGTCAAGAGTAGAACAATCCAAGCCCCACAAGGCATGATGCGATGTTAATAGGCAAGGATAACTCCCATGCAACGAGGGTTCAAATCTCACGCTGTGCATTTGAAGGCTGATCCAGGACCCACTTGCGCTTCTCAGAGTTACTTGGAGGCTGATCTATGGGGTCTAGTTGGACCGAAGGCCCAGATAGCTGAATTGCCAAAAAAAAAGAAGAAGAAGAAAAACCCATGAAATCGAGCCATCAGACATCATCTTTAGCACTAAAGATTTAGAACCACTATTCACATTTGAGATATTCACACATCAAAAAAAAAATCTGAAGAACCTCTTCACTCAAAAGGTAGTCCATATGCATGAGGAAATGCATTGAATTTCTTAAGGATTATAATTACACCATCAACGACCTCCTTGGGAAGAGGCTAACCTTTTGGCAAATGCTCCAAACAGAAAATCCCAAGGGACAATAGCACACCTCAACTGAAGTCATCAAGTTAATCCATTGAATTTTAGAGTTAGGTCTGGTTGATGTTGGCCGGATTCAGCATATTACTCACTTACCCACCTTCTCAGCTTCACATGCCCATTAATGGCCTCCACCATCTCCCACCAAAGCTCATACAGTGAAGCGGTGAAGGCATGCAACATCCTCATACAACTATCTAATAGCAAGGGTATATATGTTTCTCCCAGAATATATGACATCACTGGCTCAAGTTCAAGATGCACAATGTTGAGGCATAATAGCAAGGAGCTTATCGAGGAGATGTTGCATAACTCAAGCATTTATTGACAGAGTGAAGATCTTAAACAAATTTCTGAAATCAAAGGCAAATGCCTATAATTGCTCAATGTAGTAGTCATTTTTAATCAACTGAAAAAGTTAAAAGAGACACTAATCACCTAGTAAGTCACAAAAGATATCACCAATACAAAATCCCAAGCTTGTGTCCATGTTTCATACTAAGAAAAGAATCAAAAAATACTCAAGAGAAGTGCAAGAAACTGTCCATCAATCCTCTACTGATGTGGTTCTATCTAGTTAACAAATTTCCATAACCTTAGTTGTTAAGTACTCCAGTTGTCATTAACTCGTAAACCATACTTTGACTAAGAAGCATAATTCTTACCATACTTTGGCTAAAGAATACAATGAAGCATAATTCTTAACATTCAATTTCTCTGTGATGATGCCATAGGGTCTGAAAAGCTTAAAGAGGATGCAACTTGAAGGCAGCAGTTGAGGAACCAAACATTTTGAGGAACATGCAGCAATCTGCAATGGCAAGATGAAGAAAGCTCGTTGCAAGGAAGAAGCAGGTACCATGATGATATTGTTCACGGCAGGGAGGTATCAGCTCCGGAAAAACCCCTCTACCATATGTAGCACTATGCAAGGATAGAAATTTTGTGTCGAGTTGGTCGATCCAGGCGAAACGTACCGTTCCGCCCGCCAACCGGCACGAATCCGGCACTAGTCTTGGAGTCGCAACGCCCACGGATGCGCAGGAAGGCGTGTGATGCCAGTGGACACGCCGGAAGGGCGTCACAACGCCCGTGGACACGCCTGAAGGGCATCGCGACACCTGAGGCCAAGCTAGA
>JBBPFP010000126.1:5624374-5635380 GCA_037974795.1 Kaempferia galanga | reverse complement strand
CCCGCAAAAGCAACTAATGGGTTGCGCGACACCGCCACAGCGACGAAGGGGCCGCAGCACCCCCTACCCCGGAGAGTGCCGGAGTGGCCGTCAGCCCCGACCGTCTGACTCCCCATCCGCGCCGAGAGTCGCGATAGTGATTTTTTTAAAAAAAATAAATGTATTTTTAATTATAACAATTTCTAAGGATATAGAGATAATTTAAAGAGACTTAATTAATTCAACATCTCAAAATATAAACATCCTTAATAATCAAAAATCAAATATAATATACATTTATATTTATATTTAAAAAATACTGAAACTCTATCGGCACGGCATGAGACGATACCGAAGATAGACCGAAACCTCGGCACAGGTCAAGATTTTAAACCTTAGAACTATGTATTATCTAATTGTCATTTTACAGATATTCCCTATATGCATCCCTATGATTTGTATATTGACAAATATATGCCCAACTATTTCAGTTAGATCGTTGCCCGCTTCAAACCATGATTCACCACATGTAGGGCATAATTAACATTGAAAATCCTATCAATAATATGACCAGAACTGAGGTGGAGAAGATGAAAAAAAAATTCATGGTTATAAAACCATTGATAATTGTCACATTTTAGCACCAACTGTTTTATTTAATGTCATCCTAAAAATGAATAAACAATAAAATATTAACGAAATAAAAAGACAAAAAGCAATGCTGGACTATCAAATGTTTATTGATTAAAAGCAAACATCAAAAAGAATTGACAGCATAATATCCAAACCAAAAAAAAACAAATCACTGTTCCAGAGATGCGAAGGACATTAAAGTATCCTCCAATGCCATAAGAAATAGGCAAAAGTAGTATTACAATACTGAAGCACTTATTTCACCTATTTAGTTAGGGAAAAGCCTGACCAGGGGATCATGATCAAGAAAAAAAATGAGATTTTTGACATCAAACCTTCAAAATTACAGGAAGGCTGGATAATGAAATGGAAGGAAGTTCTCTCAGTTCACTATTAGCAGCACGAAGTGACTCATCTGCAATGTGTAGCCAAAAACTGATCATGTACAATCAAATTCCAGATTACAAACAGCAAATACTTTTAAAGTGTATGATACACACCTAATAACATAAAAGCGAATAGAAAGTAATAGCCTACAAAATTCACAGAGACAGACTAAAAGGGAAATTATCAATAAGCAGCAAGGTACTCAGTTGAAGACAAGTAAAACATGGAAATTCTTTTAGAAAAAAACACTGAAATGCCCATCTCAATTTACCTACATAAAAGAGCTAACAAGGAACCTATCAGAACAACATTACTACAAAAGAAAACGATCTATATTATGCCTAAGATAAACAGTCATGCTCGAGACCTTCGTTTATTATGTATTACTAAGATCTTCCTAGCATTCTGGACGCCACTCAAGCTGCAAAGGTTGTTTTCCTTTCAACATTATGTAGATAAAGAAAATTCTCTTGATAAATAAAATAAAAAATAACTCTGGAAAATCAAAATTACTCCACAGATCGTCATCTCATGGAAATTCCAATGTCAAGAATCCATAAAGATACATAACATCAAAGAATTTGCAGGCATCCATTAGCAGTAAAAAGGGAGAAAAGGAGAGGAGTGAAGTAACCGTATCACTGAAATAGAGAAGATAGGGCTTTCTTTTAGGATGAAATTCACGATCTTGCACACACAACTAGGTCTCATATGGGCTTTCAAGTATCCATGGGAAGGAACAAAGGAAAACGAAGTTTGTTTCAATTTGTCTGATTGAGATATCCAAATATATTGCAAATAAAAATGAAAGGAATATGTCCAAAAGTCAATACCTTGTTATACAACTCAGGCTTCTGTCAAGGAAACAGAATTTATCTGAACCAGATCATTGAATGATTCATTTACCATCCTCCCTTTCGTGGAGAGTAAGAAAGTACTATGGTATTTCTGTTGTTTTATATATTATCTCTTCTAAGCTATAGAATCCTAAAATTCCTTTCTGATATAATCAACTAACGAAAATTTATCCTTTTTCATACTCTTTCATGAGATGAATATCAAAAAGAAACTTGTGCTATGGTAGGAAAAAAGTGGAACATTGAAAAGCACTCCTGACGCATAAAATCAAATAAAACAAGATTTGTTTCATATTACTATCCTGATATCATGTTATGCAAAAACAATATCATTTGTTTGTGTAAATTTTACCCCTGCACCCTCTTCCCTTTTTATATCATATCTGGTAATAGTATCCAATCCCCTACTTGTCAATTCAGAATCATTTGAGACAAAAAAGAAATAAAAAATCAATCAAAGCAAAGCAAATCAAGGGTATCTGCAGAAAGCAAGTGCTAAAACTACATATACAATGGCTTCTAGGATCACTTTTACTGACACCTAGCCCTATCAAACAAAGCAAAATTAACCAAAGATAAAGGAAGGAAAGAGGAAGAGAATCTTAAATTTAAAAAATAATTCATCGAGGCATGAAAAGACCAAAACAATGTAAGAAAAATTGGGGAAAAAATCAATTTTTTAATGAAATTGCCAGTACCCAAATTGATACAATGAAGGGAAACTGTTCTGGATGATTTCTTTGCTGCAAAGTGATTCCTTGCACCAATATTTTCTTCTAAGGAAACACGATCAAAGACAAATGGATAATACTCAGAGGAGCCAAAGATGTTTTCCCTCAAGAAAGCGTAGAAAATGAAAGTAAACATATGGTAGTTGCACCTAGATGACCCAAGTCATTCTAAGGCAGGGCAGAATACACAAGAGCCAAGATCCTGTGGTGCTTCTAGATGAACATGAAAAATTTTGAAATTGATAAGGGTTGCATCAGTGCTTGCCCACCATCATTGTCCTACAATGCAGTGGTATCCAGATTGCATGCCTAAAGTAGTTTGTCAAGACTAACTAACATTATCAGACATTACGAAAGTTGTCAAGACAAACTAACATTATCAGACATGATGAAAGTAAAGGGACTATTCATGGAGGCAGAGCATGGAAGTATCACAAACAACCACAAAGAGTTGAATTACACCTAAGTTGCCTTAGACATTTAGTTATATAATAATTAGAGGAATTTTTTGGAGCATTAAGAAGACAAGAGGAAAAGAACTATTGAATTAATTAGAATGAAAATAGTTATCTTATAAACAAGCCACTAGCCTAATAAGTCATGTGATTTATTTCCTCTTCACACTTCCCTTATGTTGGAGCATAGGCATCAATAATATCCAATTTACTACACAAAATAAGTCGCCACTAAACTTTTGTGAAAACACTTATTAGTTCCCTCAAATGAAGATAAACGAAATATGAAAATCACAATAATGAAGATAAAAAATCATCAAATTGTGAATAAAAGATTGATTGGTGAATAAAGATCAGAGCCTTCTACAACTTTTCTGAGGCAGAAGATATTAAATGAAAGAAAAAATTTCTAACATGTACTACAAGTGAGAGAAAAGAACAAAGAAGGAATTGGCAATAAAATAAAGTTGGGGAACTTCAATGTTAGGCAAAAGGAGGAGAGAAAATTTGAAATTTAAGATACTGGAGAAGAACAAAGGTTACGAAGGAATGTTGGTTTGCTGTGATGAAGAGAGTGTCTGCGCAAATGCTTTCAGCGTGGGAAGAAAATACTAAGCTTCAAGTCTTTGATTAAACCCCATGCTATTTCGAACCCCTTTTTTTTTGTTGCCTTTTCTTCTTTTTTCTATTTTAATTTTGCTTCTCTTTGTACAAATTTGTATCTGATGTTTGTATTTTTGATATTTATGGTTGCACCAATTTAAAAAGGCAACCTATATTATTATTTAAACTACAATCCTTTTCCCTATTATTATGTAGCTAACTTATTTTTGCTTTTCTTTTTTGTTCTTCTCTATGGTCCGCTCACATGCCTTTTACCTAGGTCTTGCTACTACAAGCATAGCATTGCCTGCTAAACAATTGGGCCTAGTCTAGCACAAGTGCAACAAGAGCTAGATCTCTTGAATCTTGTGATGTCAATATCAATGTCAAAAGAACACAAGGTTCAATGTCTTGATTGCGACCACTAAATACAAGCATCTCAATGGATGCATGCAGCCAAGGTGAATTGCCATTTTAGTCAAGAAGCGCCAAATTTGAAGATGGCCTTCATTGCCTGATGATCATGGTTTGTGAGGAAGATAATGTGAAAGCGACAATGTGCCAACTTGCATAAGTTTTGGAAATGTTAACAATGCTAGATGGAAGTTAGTAGTAGGAGCAACCAATGAGTTCAAAGGTCGCTAACGAATTATATGGTTAGGATGAAACAATCCATCCCAGACAATCAATGACATGAGACTAGATATCAAAACTCATTAATAGAATTGTCACACTTAAGATCTCATCACAATGAGATTTGTACTATGGTCAAGATGTTTGATATGTGCATATTGTATTATCGCATTGAGAGATACATCTCAATAGGTTTCAACTCTAGGAAGAAATTCGAGGTTGCATCTAGGGTAGAAAAACTCCGAGAGATGCATTTAAGATGATATGGACATATACTTAGGTAACCAACAAAAGACCCAATTAGGCGACGTGTGACCATACAAATATATACATTAATCGACAAAGATCAAAGAAGCCTTGATTAGAACAATAAGATAGGATAAAATTAATTTTAAATATAGATAAGGATATAGTAGGGGATAGAGCCCAATGGTATAAAAGGTTTCATATAGTTGATACCACTCAGTGGGATAAAGGCGTGGTTGTTATTGTAGTTACTTTAATAGGGAAAATATTATTATTATTTTATATAATATTTTTGAATAAATTTTGTAATGTGATTTATTTTTAAGTTTGCCCCAGTACTTTCCATTTTTAATAAATGAAGATGAGATTTCATAGATGACTCATATTTCTTTTTAACTTTTTATGTTTAATTTTACCAATTTTTATATTTGAAGATCTCATTTCAAAGAAATTAACCAGCTAAAGGAATTATCAAATACTTCTTCAGAAAGTAAACTCTTAAGGAAACAAAGGATCAATAAGCCAAGCATTAGATTCTTTAATAGATATCAACACATCCAGTGTTTACTTGGACCGAATGGGAAAAAAAGGGAAAATAAATAGCATCCTCAATTTATTTAGTATACTTGAAAGGAGCATAGAAAGGAGAGAATTTATTTCGCTCAATTCTTCTTATTTATTTCTGCCTGAAACAAACAGAAATGCAGGGAAATAAATTTTAGCACCCAATAAACACAAATGAATAGTAATTATTATTCTTTTGATTTTGTCTAAGAAAAAAAAATGAAAAATGAAATAGAGAGAAATAAGATATTACAATTTTTTTCTTTTATCTTATTTTCACTTAAACTACTTCATTTCTCTCCTATTTCCTCTTCTTCAAATAAACATGGCATAAATAATAATGTTGGGCATCCATCCACTTGAATTTTAGAAAACCTTGAAACATATCTTATCTCAATAATTAGACGACTAAAAGTGAATATTGTGCAAAACCATTTGTTACAGAAAACTTATGCCTGACAAATTTTTGACCTTGTACATAATTATAAAACAAATAGCAAATAGCATAATGTACAACTAACGATAAATTTACCATGTGATAGTAAAGAGTGAGAGACTTCAATATTTTCTGATGCTGGACGAGGGCCAATCTCAACATCTAAAAAAGACATAAATAGAGTAGTAAACAAATTTCATTAAAAAAAATAGAAAAAGAAAGAACATTCTACAGATTAGCTTACCACCAAGACTACTAAAATGAAGGTTCCTCTGAATTTCGCACACCTGGTCCCTGAATATGTAAGCATGATGTCCAAGTAAATTTCAAATTATACAGGTTTAAAAAAAAAAAATCAAGAACCAGCTGAGCTAGCAATGCCAAAATCAACTACCATATATAACAGCATCCTGGAACCTCTTGAAAACTCAGTGCAAATTCCACATCTAGTTCTGGATCCTTCCATGAGATTATGGTCTCTATAAACAGAAAAGGGAGTTTCAGAAACTCATGAAATCACAATTTACCGGCTTACATCTATAAATTAAACAATAGCATCACCTTCTTGCCTTCGGTATATATCATTTGAAGAGATGCAATGTGAAAGTAAGATTTCATCATCTTCTTCGTCAACCACAATTAGGCCAAGATCCTCAGTACCCTTAAATTATTAGGATGTCATAAGATCAAATGGAAAAGAAATCTTGGAAGGGAAAAGAAATATGTTTAAGTATGCATACAAATAATTAACTACAAAAAATATTTTCAAGAAACTAAATGTCGAAGTATGTTATTAGGCTAACATGTCTGCTGATTCAGACTAGCACTTTGAAACTGTTGATATTTCACCACTGATTAACACTTCCTTAGTAGCCATCATTTTGTCATTTGGGACTAGTACCTTGGATTCAAAATATTTATTGAACTTCTAATGGCATCATGAAGTTGAGGAGGGAACGCCATATTGTTATTATTCACTATTGGAGATTCGTGTATTTGTGGTCTTGGTTTACTTCAGAGGGGGGAGTCAGTGTTAGCAAAGAAAGGGGGGAGGGTCACAGAGAAGGCTTCTGTTAGTCCTACAAGTAAACTATTGTGGGAAAGGAAACTTGAAGAAGACCATAGGATCAATTTGCTCTAAAAAGTCTTCACCCAAACTTAGGCAGACATGGAGGGAAGGAGAGGAAGCCTATCTGAAATATCCACTATAGACAAACTTTCAAGTTCAGAAGTCGAAATCGCATTTTTCACTCCCCCTTCTTGGCTCTACTTGTAAGTTTCAACCATGGCTTCCTCCATCAGCTACCTCCCCGATGATGCTATTGCCCTCAACCTAGTCATTGTGCCAGGACCACCACTCTCATGGTCCACGGTACACTATGGCAGTTCCCAACAAACACTGACTACAACAGAGAAGAGGACAAAGGAAAGAAAAGTGATGGATAAATGAAAGGAAAAGAGGATTTAAATTTTAATAACATTTTTATCATCAAGGAATTGTCCTACAATTTTGAATTTTATACATCCACAAATCAGAAGAAGACTACATGAAAGGCGGCAGCACAACATGGAAAACAAGGGAGGAGGTGTTACATAGCATATTAACAAGGAAAGTGCTATGGGTTTCAATCGTTGGTCGTCATCTACAACCATATGATGGAGGTTGTAGATAAGTAGACAAGGGAGAAGCAAAGGATAATTTGGTTATTTCTTTCCTTTTTTCTTCCCATTCCCAACACCTACGTAAACAACTTTGTTTCCTCCTCTTCCTCCCCCTTTTGTTCCCTCATTTATCACCCTCCATCCTCTCTAGTTGCGGCAACCATTGTAAACATAGTCATAGACCTAACTAATTATTCATAAATATAGGTATCAGACAAGGTCTAGTAGTCTTGTTATTTATAACAATACCACTATGTAATTAATACAAAATATGCCCAATCATTTCTTATATCTAATAGTCTTTATGGTAACAAATAGGATTTGAAAAGTCCAACATGCTTATATGAAAACATAGATGACATCTTTACTTTACAAGACCATGGTGTTCAATAACATCAGTATAAACAAAATGCTATAACCCATAACACTCAGCAACATTACCTTACAAGCTACTTTTTTCATTTATAAACTTTTTGAACCATCAAAAATACGAGTGAACTAAGAAACATCAAGAACGGCCTTAACACATTTAGACAAAATGAATGGGAATTGCTTAATTGTAATCTTCAAACATAATTAAAAAAAACTAAGAAAAAATACAGAAAGAGAGTAAAAAACCTCCAAATAATCAACCCTGACATGTCCTGTTCCATGGTCATCCCAATTGCCTTCATCATTCAATCGGTAAACCTTAACACGCTAAGCCATTTTGTAAACAAAATAGTTAGTGACACAAATTTCACACAAAGTCCATCATAGTTGAATCGACAAAAAAATCAAACCAAAGCGATAACATCAAACTAAATAGTAAGATGGATAAAAGGATCCATAAATTATAAAAAAGGGAAATAGACAGTCAAGATAGTCCATCTATTGTAATCATTAAAAAAAAATTATTCAAATGAAGCTTATCGCAGTAACAGAATTGCAGCAAAGAAGAGGCTACAAGAACCTTTGGAACATGAAGGAAATCACAATTCACGTCATATTTCTTACAGACGTGAATTGGTCTTGCAATCAAAATTATCCAAAACCACCAGAGATTAATCAAACTCAAAAAACGCTAAATGATGAAAACCATGATAAGAGATGGAGATGCAGATGGAAGTTCAGTGATAAGCAAGGAAAGCCAAAAGAACTGTACAATGTACATAGAAGATACTGACTCAGGACTCACAATCAGCCATGTCTGATTTTGCCACATTTATTTCACTACATTTCTCACCATGTTACTTGAACTTAAGTTTAAATATCCACTATAGGCATGGATCTAATTGTCCGTCATCTCATTTTAAATGCTTATATGTGATCAAAAGAGATGTCAGTGTTTGTCTCAAAATGTCTGCATTTAGCATGAATATTAGAATGGCAAAACAAAGTGTCAATAGCATAGTTTCCTATCCAATGTCACGGCAGAGAGTGACAGAGAGTAGGAAGGGGCAGGAGAATTAGCTTCAAGGTGGTAAAGAAACCATGACAAAGGGACATATCAGTGAGTTAAAGGGCTAAATGTGAACGATGCAAATGCTCTATGCAGAAAATAATATAAGTTTCTACATATTTGATTGCATTACCAAACAGTCTATAATAAATTTCTTATGATAGTTAGCTCTCAACTAACAAATTGAACATCAAAAACTGAGAAAGGAAGTATTTCCCCTTTTTTCTTCAAGAGCAGCTTATACCTTAGAAATCATCTTTTTGCTCTGACTTATTGAAGTTTGGCACGATCATGCTGTGGTAAGTTAATAGGTATCATCTGTGAACGTATCTAGAAACCAAATAAAAATCAAAAGTCCACCAAAGTAAATTTAAGCCTTCCACAATAATTTAAATGGAAGCATCTGGGAATATAACTTAACCCACCCACTCACACTAGGAATTATCATATTATCACCGAGTACCAGCTCTAAAAAGGGTTTTTTAAACAATTCAAATCTTTAGATTTGAAAAATTCGACAAGAAATATTCACATAATGCATTGCCACTCAGTCTTTACTCTCATTACCAAACATATAGTAAAATTGTTAAGACAAGCTGTCTCAATTGAAGGATCCCTATCCATACTGTACCAACGAAGTAGAGAAAATGAGTCAAAAGTGCAGTTCAGAGAAATCCAGTCATTTTATTGAAAATATCCGAAACAAAATTACCACAGCACAAGAAGATACCTGCAATAACCAAACCCATAGGTCCTAAATCAAAGAAACGTACACAAGCATACGTTGGAAACCCAGTAGTTACATTAACTTGGAGAGAACAACATGAATTTCAACGGTAAAGAAGCAGCAAGGCAAAGTGAATGTTTGCACAAATGGCGAGTACCCAGTAAAACCCAAGAAAAGGAAACTAAACCAAAACAAAATCAGACAAAGTGTTTCGAGATAGCCAATAAGCGTGAAATTATGAGAATTCACTGCAAGAAGCTGCCAATCACAATACTAGGGCATCGAACAAAAAAGCCCAAATCCCACAACACGAAGCGAGATTTCTTGCATCGAAAAAAAAAACTAACCAGGGAGCTGGAAGCGGGATTAGGTGCCTTGCCCCCGGTGCCCATCACCAGCTCGCCGTCGCTGCAGCTCCTCTCTCTCGCGACGAATCGAGTGGGGAGGGAGGAACCCCGAAAACCGGAAAAGGGCCGGCAGAAGGGCGAGGAAGCGGGCAAGGATTTAGATGGACAGGGCGGTAGAAACCCTAACGGCAGAAGGAGAAGCCCGAACTCAACCTCTTCTTTCCTCTTTCGACTCCATGGCTCACGCGGTGGGAGGCACACTGGAAGGAATCGTCAGCGAGCGACTTTGCTTTGCTTTGTACGACATTACGAAAATGCCCCCTCTGCTCGAACGGCGTGGATAAAGCCGTCTCGTTCGAGCTAGGGTTCGGGGAAAGCAGAAGCAGCTTCCTGAACGTAAAGCGTTGTTTACGGTTGAAATACCTGAGGCCTGTCCAAATGCGGCAGCAAAACTGTCGAATTGTGTGTTGTTACTAAAATAGACACCATCGAGGGCTGGGAGGCGGGCGCGGCGCGGCTCGGCCGAACCGTGAGAAAACGGGCTGGAGTTTTTCCATGCTGCGTCTGAATCGAACAAGTGATCCGTGGCTTTCGAGCTAGGACAGAGCCGACTCGCGCGCGTGTCTCAGCATTATTTTTTCCTCGATTTTAATTTTATAAAATTAATTTTAATTCCTTTTCAGTATTTTTATGTATAATAAAAAAATTGTTTTCAATAAAAATAATTTTAAAAAACAATAATAATAATAACTTCGCGTATGATTTATTTTCTCTTTTTGTCCGAGAAACGTATTTATAAATTATAAGTTTTTCATGGTAAACTTAGTTCTAAACTATCTGAAATAATAATAGATAATAATCTTTTAATTTAACATTGGTAAATTAAAAATTTCTCCTTCTGTATTTTAAAGGAAATTATTATGATTTTTTTAACAACTTAAAGTAAATCGAGAAATATATGCAGCGGTCCATCTATTAGTCTAGTAATCTTAAATCAATTGCTCATTAAAAAAATTTATCCGTTAATTCATAATATTCACTCATTAAATATTTTGCCATTCACTGATGGCAAAAAGCGAATTTACTCGCCCCCAGTGGCCCTGTCAATCCGTCTCAGGACCAACACAGAAGAGGTAAATCACGGATGGCTACTTACTAGCACTTGGAATAGTGACTAGCATATAAAAGAGGCATTTACCTCGGTTTTACTGAGATTCAAACCCCAGACCATATTGGTAGTAACACCTCATGTGCTAGCATTCTTAGCTAAATGATTAATATATGAATTAATATATACACATTACC
>JBBPFP010000126.1:5559679-5572026 GCA_037974795.1 Kaempferia galanga | reverse complement strand
AGGAGATGATGAGTTACTTGAAATTGAGAGTTTTAAATAATTAGGATCATTTTTGCAAAACGATGGAGGGATTGAAAGAGATGTTACATAAAATACAAGTAGGATGGTTGAAATAACAGAGAGCGTCGAGTGTTTTATATGATTGTATAGTATATCTAAAGCTTAAGGGAAAGCTCTACGAAACTACAGTTAGACTTGTTATGTTATATGGAGATGAATGTTGGGCTATAACTAGAACACATGAGTAGAAAATGAGAGTTACAGAGATGAGGATGTTAATGTGGATGTGTAGATATACGAGGATGGACAGAATAAGAAATGAAAGCATTAAAGAGAAAGTTGGAGTTGCATCTATTTAGGAAAATAGATGGAAAACTCTGAGAGACATGTTTAAAATGGTACGACATGTACTTAGACGACTAATAAATGCTCCAATTAGGCGATGTGAGACTATGACAAACACATGTATCAAACAAAGAAGAGGAAGACTAAAAAAAAAGACTTGGTTAATAATAAAATAAGATAAAATTTATTTAAATATAGATAATTATATAGTACGAAATAGAGTTCAATGGCGTAAAAGGATTCATATAGCTGACCTCACCTAGTGGGATAAGGCTTGGTTGTTATTGTTGTCGCTTTACAAATTATATTCAAAAGTCAAATATTGATTCAAGTTAATGTAGATAATTATTTAGTTTTTTTCTTTTAGAACATAGACTTCTTAAAGTTAAATTCAAAACTTAGACTCAATTTGTGCACTATTAAAAATGGCAGTGCAATCCAAATTGATCAAAATCTTGATTTGTCCATGTTAAACAGCTTAGAATCATAAACATTTATACCATTATTTGTGTTTTACTTCTTACTATGTTCAAACCAAGAAACTTCAACACATCTCCAATTTGTTCCCTAAATTGTATCCAACTTATCTACCTACTTGGAGAACAATAGAACGATGTAGTCAAGTTTTTTAACTTCAATCATTGACAATAAAACAAAAGTACTACAAAAAACCATTTTTTTAGTGGTTGCTGAAACAGCCAACGGCCTTTGCAAACTTAATCACAAAAATAATAACATCTATGATAACTTGTGCAACAGCTTCTATGGCGAAGTCTTCCACAACAACCATTGCAACAGGGACTAGCACTAGGAGAAGGTTTCTAATGCAAATGAGCTAAACAACCTAAATTCAGCAAACCACATAAAGTGTCCATTGTTTCAACATCCTATAAATGCTGCAAAATAAAACGTAATCTCACATTCTAGCTGTCGGTTTATCGCCTTCAGGGTTTAATTTCTGCCATCTATAAGGTTTCTGTGCAGTATCCAATGCCCAAGTATCAGATAGAACTCTTCTTCCTGGAAAACAACAATTTCCAATTAAATAAAGCAGTCAATAAATACTTATGGTCATTTTATATTACAAAGTACCAAGAAGATATTATACTCGAGCAAAACATTTCAATGTTACTTCCAGCATACAAACAAATAAAAAGGTATGAAAGATGGCCCATAGAGTTTTAAGCTCATCAAACATCAACGAAAGCTTCAAATTGTCATTTTACAACCAACAGCCAACCATAAACACATGCCATCATCTCATTGAAGTTGAAATATGATGCCCCTAGGGTGTAGTGCAGACAATGGGTGCATGACATTTCTGGCGTAATGGCCCAGAATCGATTCTCAGGAATTGACAACCTAGGGTTTACCCCACCATGCACCTTCCGCCTATGTACCTGCATGAACCTCCCTCCATATCCTTGGGGCTGACACTAGGGAAGCCGTTAAGGTAACGAATTTACCTTTTTTATTGAAGTTGAAATGTGACACATCATCATTCCATTAAACAACTAATACCAAAGTGGGGAAAATTTCATTTCATACCCAAACTTTACCAACTTTTCGAAGTGCCCCTCAGGTTTTTAAATCATTAAAATATCCCTTGGAGATTTGAAAACTCTTGTCATTTTACCCCCAACCATCAACACTTTTAAGTTACTTGAGAAAATGGCAATCTGGTGTCTTCATTCTGTTAAGTAACTTAATGGTGCTATGGTTATGGGGTAAAATGACGAGAGTTTTCAAACTCCAAGGGGCATTTTGATAGATGACCTTAAAATTTAAAATTAGGCAGGGCACTTTGAAAAAGTTGATAAACCTTGAAGAGAGAAATTAAATTTCTCTACCAAAGGTAGAGATTATCAGATGCATGCAAGTAGCACACCTTGACTTTATAAGTCTAGATTATCGTTGAAGTCCTAACAAATACATTAGAGGTGTCTTGCATGATTCTAGTATTTTTTTTATGGCTGTCTTGCCTACTTTGTTGTCGTAGTAATTCACATTAACTGATACTCTGATAGGATGAAATGTAGATGACTTACGATGGGGTGTAACTGGGATACCATCCTCTTGGTATTGGTAATCTTGTTGCAGTTATTTACGACAACAATACTTTCTTTGTTTCTCTCAGAAATGTAGATAACCTATGATGGATGGTAATTGGATTATTTAACATGCAAAAATATGTAAATTTCCAAAGAATTTATATGTAAAATTTCCTTTAAAAAATGAGCAATAAATCTGTTATCTGATTATTTAAGTGCATGAGTATTTACTGAAATGAACTTAAATTCTTAGTATTCTGTTTTGCATACCAAACAAGTCAATGCAGAAAATCCAGTAATTTTGCAATATATAGCCCATAGTAAACTCAGTCATCGAGGATTCCAAAAAAACTTGCACTATTAATCTATCTGTATGGTAATTCTGCATGGTAATGTAAACTATCATGAAAGATTACTTGTCAATCTACATCAAGCAACATCTAAAACTGAATCTCCTCGAATTTCATCAAAAATTCAAAAACAAATTGGTACAAACTGATCAAACATCCACTCAAAACCATTGTATCAACCAAGGTTCCAAGGAAAGAAGGTACACCCTAGAAACATGGATAAAAAATACAGCATCAAGCTGTCTTTCACTTGCACTTAAGGGCAAGTATCTTGAGGTATGTCTCCATATAATAATAACGATAAGTCATAATGCCTGACTATTTGGATCTTGGAGCCATATGGATCTTATTCCACCATGGAACTCTATGTAAGGATGCATACTAGTAGTACCTAAGTCTTTATAAAACAAAAGAGGTTATCGCCATTTTTTCGTTCATTATCTATATTCAATAGATGATGATATAGTAAGGAATAGAGTCCAATAGCATAGAAAGATCCATATAGCCGACCCCACCTAGTGGGATAAGGCTTGGTTGTTGTTATTGTATCTATATTCAATAGACTGGAATAGCAAACTTGCATTGAGGATCTCTAGCAAGTCCTTGATCAAGTTTCAAACATATTGTTCATTAAAAACAAAGCACGAAATGGCCAACATTTTGTACTAACCAATTGCTGGTCAAGCTATTCGTCATGAGAATTGCAAGACTGATTCTTTTAGTTTAATATAAATTCAAATAACAATAATGGCTAGGATTATCATTCTCCTACTTAAACCAATATTTTCTATCACTTACAATGTAACCAAAAATATTTCCCAGTGGAAGGCAGGAAATTACTCTAGCGAGCAAGGAAGAAAAGCAATGATGATAATGATATTCAAAATCATGAAAAGGAAGTTTCTTTTAAGAAGATAATGTGGAGCACATATAGGTTGTTTTCGCAAGGAATGTCAACCCACTCCAAATAAATACCAACAGATCCAAATGCCTATGACATCACAATAACATATTCCAAATAATTACCAAATCTTCTGTGTCCTTAAATGTATACATTTCATCTGAATTTTTAGTATTACACATTAACCTTGGTCGAAGCTGTAATATCTAAGTTCACTATTGCACAAAAACGGGATGTTATGCAGAATGGAAAAAATAAATATCTATGAGATGACATGACTTTCCTAAAAGGCTAGAAGGATGCATGGCTCCAAAATGTATGTGGTTTAGCAAGAACAACAAAACAACTAGAAGCCAAACACATTCTTCTTATAGTAAAGAAAGTTAAGCATGCAGGATTAGCATATACCACAAGCCAATGGATCTGACTTGAGGTTCTATTTAGAAGTTTAGAATCATATGTAAAATAAAAATTAGGAACTAAGTTGAGTATCTTCATATAAAATAAACATAGAAACTAGATAGTCAGATATGCTGACTCTCAGGCTCATATTTAGTGTAGCAACCACTCAACCATTAATCTTGGTTGTTCGAGAAAAGAAATTAACAAAAAAAGTGAATCACATGTTTGCATCATCTGATATTTTAGCTCCATGCTTATTTTAACACAGTTTCCCTTATCTATTTTTCAGACTTTTTAGGCAACATCACAGGCATAAGCAATTATGAAAAAAGGAACTACTTATACTTTCATTATTCCGCAATAGTGAGAACTTAATCTACGGAGATGGAAATCTACCATCATTTCCACTGACTGTGACAAGATAACGCTGAGCAACCAGGTCCATTGCATGTCCATACAGAGGTCCTGGACCGGGTCCTTGAACAACTACCCTGCAAGATAACAGTTAATTATACAAAAAATATCCATCTAACACCTGCATAGCACCTAGAAAACAACATAATATGAAAAGAAGCATTACAATCTTCACCTGTGCCACTTGAATTTATCATTCGTCAGATCAAGAACATAAAGGTCATCTGTTGAATGTCCAGCTGGCCCAATGCCACCCTAGTGACCCAATGACCAACAATTATTGTTCAAAAAGGACAATAATACCTCAAAGCCAGAAAATTTACAAATCGTTAACTGAGTGTCTATGCAAGTCTTGCTACCTGGAAAGCAACCATTGTACCGACTGCTGCAGCGGCATGAGCAGCCCTTGGTGAGGGAGGTTCTCCCGCGGGATGCAACCTGCATATCGTACAAGGAAAGAACTTCGCATTAAAATTCATGACTAGCAACTTTTATAGATTCAACCAATAACAGTCTATACCTGGTCCATTTCCGGGTTTCGACGTCATACGAATGCACCGAATTCGTAACTCCCGTGATCCCTTCACACCACAACGAGCAACTTCATCAGTAGAAGAACTGCAGATGAAGAGAGAGAGCGGAAGAGGTGAGGTAAAATTACTGATGCCCGGGACCGCGGAGGAAGCGCCGTCTTCGATGCAAGTGGCGCCGCCGAAGAGGATGAGACGGGGCCCGTGGGACTTGGTGGCGGCCACGGCGGTGAGGGAGTGGCTGCACCGGGGGCCCGGGGCGTCATCATCCGTCTCCCAGGTCGATTCCAGCGGCTGGTAGTTCGGCGCCGGGTTCATCCATGCCCTCGACCCCATCCTCCGCCGCTGGCGACTCCGCCGCGAAACTTCCGCAGCGAAATAAACAGCGTTGCGATCTGAGAAACAAGCGAGCTGGAACCGTGAACACGAGGAGCAAGAGCAAGCGCTCGCAGGAAACCCTAAGGTGGGCCCTGCCCGAGACAACCACTCTTAGTCGCCGGTGTGGGTACGAATTCGGCTGCCGAAGTTTTGAGTCTCCGCTATCCAAGTCAAAATGTTGACTTCGAATTTGGAAACGATATCTTCTTCCGTATAAAAATACATATGCGGGAGCGAAATGGACCGTCTGTATTATTAAATATAATAAAGAAAATATAAATATTATATGTTATAATAATATTTTTCTATTAAAAATTTCCGTTTTAACAATATCGTATCCACGCAAAATGAGACAAATCTCGCCGTCAACGATAAAATAAATGTATCAGGATTAAAAAAATGAAATATTATTTTACTATTTAATTATATAAGAACATACAAAAAATAATATTACTTCACCGCAAGTAATTAATTCTTTATTTGCTTCCTGCCACAGATCTGCTGCAGAAATCTCTCCCCTTTGCGTTTTTCTTTGTCGCTTCCATGATTTGTTCTCCTTCCTCGTGTTATGGTGATTCCTTCGCTGTTCTTTGACTGCTTGGAGCCCTAATTAATCGCCGTCTGCCAATCGGGTAATCGTGGTCTATTTCGTTTAGCCATCCCATTGATTTCGATCTTTTTGCTTCACTCTGTGTTGAATGACTCGAATTTTTAATTAATTTTTATTTGTTTTCCCAATTTTCGGCTGCTCTACCTCGTACTGATTCTGAGAACTCCTTCGGTCTTTTCCCATCTCGATGGATTGGTGTTTTCAGGATTTTGAGGAAGGGGATGAAATAATTTGGTCATTTGCTGATGGAATAACTTTAAACTCCATGTTGTTGGTTATCTCGAAGAAAAGTGGGTTTGGGGATCCTTTTTGGTGGGAAGGAAATTTTTTCGGATTTTAATCTATTTCTCTATCGTTGACTCGCGATCTAGCCCATTGTATTGTCAAAACCCGGCATTTTGTGGTGGAATATGACCGAATAGTGAAAAAAAATGTTGGTTTTGATCCCTTTTTACTTCAAAGGAACACAAGAGTTGTTATGTTAGTTTGAATTACCCACTTTTTTCATTCTGAGGAAGAGAAAACCATAAGAAAGACAGATTAAAAAAAGTATTACAAGATGAGAATGCCCTCATTTCATGCTTTCTAATTTCATTGTTTTTGTCAAAGACTTTTAAGCGAATTTGAGTACGTTCTTTTAACTAGCTTTTACCTCCTTATGTCAGACTGACAAAAAGTCGTGATCGTTGTTACTTTCTAATTTATTATGTGCCATTTTTGTTGTTGTTGTTAAACAGCACAACTTATTCCTGGAAAAGCAGCAGTTGTTAAAATATGAGGGGGTTCAGGCTGAATCGTAGTAGATATACTGCCGATTTAGTTGCTGATGATGGAAGTTTTAGGATTGATGATGATATATGTCAACTCACCAAGCTCCAAACAGAGCCCTTCATCAGTAACCGAAAGTCTATAAGGAACCACTGGAAAGTTCCTGTCTCCACTACTTCAATGTTATTGGCAAGGGAAGCTAATCACTTTGGCAGAGGAAGGTTCTCTTTAGCTGATCGTTCACATGTTCTTGGTCGGTATCTTCCTATGGACTCACCCAGTCACACAGACAGGATGTACAGTGAAGCATACACATCGCAATTCTCTATTGATGGTTCACTTTTCATTGTTGGCCTTAAGGTATGCATTATTGAGCATTAAGAAGAGTGTAGCTGAACCTCCAAATTCAATTACTTGGATGGATTTGAAGGTGTCCTTTTTGCATACATTTGTTTGATTATCAATCAGGGAAGCCTTATCAAGATATACAATGTTGAAAAAGGATGGAAAGTACAGAAAGACATCAATGCTCGGAGTTTGCGGTGGACAATCACTGATACAGCTCTCTCACCTGACCAACGGCAACTCGTAAATTTCAATATGATCCCATTGGTTACGCTTTCAATGTACTTTAATACTGGATCCTAAAGCAATCTTTATATTGACTAGGTGGGAACTAATGAGCTAATGAAATATTTTGATGGGAGAAAGCCATTTTGTTGTTCAGTAATGACACCCTTTGGTAATAGAGTATCTTTGACAAGCTAAATGTGAAGTCCAAGTTGTTCATTTTAGTAACCAGTATATGGGGAGAAGGTTTTGGATTCCATCATATGTAATTCTAACTTCTGTAGTCAATTTTTTGCAAAGTATTCGGCATAGATTGTCTTATATATCTTGCAGTATAGATTTAAGAAAGAAAATTCTTATTTATTTTCATAATAAATTAATGAGAAGAGAAGATTGGAACCATCAATTGCATATAGTTAACACAATCATGTAGCTGTTTTATTTGAAAAGTGATCACTAAATTGTTCTCCAAGTTGGAGAAAGTCTCATGGGCTTCCCTTTTCTACTTCGACCTGTGAAGGTGATATCTGCTATTCTATGTTAATGACAACTGGTGAGGCTAGCTTGGTCAAGTTGAATTGAACATAATGATTCTTGCATAGTTTAGCTTCACAGCCAACTGGTCACCGCCTATGAACAAGCGTTACAGTTAGGTTGGTAGAAAAGAGATCTGGCTAGGAACACAGATTTATTATGCTGCTAAAGACACTGAAAATGGTTAGGTAGCAGCCATGTGAAAATACACACATTTTAGTTTTTTTTTAATAAAATTTGCTCTTGAAAATTAAAAGCTTACCTTCACAACTGAGGATCTAATATTGCCACTATCACTTGGGCAGTCCAAAAAATTTTATTGTCATCCTCAATTATGTTAATGCTGTCACATAGGCGTGCAGTGTCACAGAGAAAGCAGTTTTGGGCATACAGTTTCCCTATGGAGCTAATATGTAGAAGAGTAATAGCATTACTATTCTTCTATGTTTCATGCTTTAATGTTGAGGGATCAGATTCATGATTAGTGGTGAGCTTACATCGCTATTAAAGGGATTCTAATGATGAGCTTACCTCACGAACATTGATGATGCAACCTTTTAATTGCCCATATACATGGTTTACTTGAATTAAATATGAACGACTAGCAGACAAAATAAAGAAGTCTCTATTATATACTTGACTGGCTCAAATTTATATGGGTGAGTTAAAATGTGTATGCCTAAGAGGTTCAGGCTGGATTGTCAGTTTAGCATGATTCTGAATTTCTTCTTTTTATTATTTGGGGACGAGAAAAGGTTGGTCCTACTTAATTATCAAAATGATTATCTGAAGACAGCTATACTACTATTTTCTTTGCTATGATTTGCCATTGGGGGATTGATTTGTTTATTCTAATTGAAATGTATTTTCTAATTGTAGGTCTATTCCAGTCTTACACCAATTGTTCATTTGGTCAATGTGTGGTCGGCTACAACAGACTCACAAGCAAATATTACAGTGCGTCTTGCTGTATTTCTTTCTTTCAAAGACTTTTATTAAAATATACAGGACTTACTAAATTTAATGTCACATCTATGGCATCCTTACCAGCAAAAATTGTTCTCTTTTTCTCATTTATATCTTTCTTTCATCATTGTTCTTCCATAGAACTTTGGTCGTGTGGTAACAAAAATCCTATTTTTTCCTGTGTAAGAGCGTGGTGGTATGCACAATTATGACATGCTCCATAAGGAGTTGCTAATAGTCTCAATTAGTGAATCCTATTTTGCTCTGCAATTTAAAGTTCACTTTTGTCAATTTTCTTAGAGTGTGAGTTGGAACTTCTAAGTTTAATTTAATTAAGAAAATAGCGAGGATATTCTGTACCCATAAAAGATAGCACAACATGACTTTCCTTTGACAAATTTTTATTATTTGCACACCTGAGTTTCACCCAAGTGTCAGCTTGCCTTGTCTTTACCACCTGAGGTTTTGAGTCATTACTTCAATGGTAGATTAACTATTTTTGGATATCCCCGATTATGGTTATAGAACAAAGTTGGACAGTTAAATTGCCATCTCCCTACTTAATTAACAACTTAGATATCCCTCAATTAAATTGGGCCTTCTTTATTGCAACCCACCTTACTCAATGCATCCTTGGAATGCTACCATTGATACTTTTAACAATATTACAGGTTCACTGTCTGCCACTTGCCAAATGTTGACCACTCAAGCTACCTATAGTGACATCAACATCCTTGAGCTGGCCTTCATTCAGAGCTTTAAAAAAACACCAGTCATCTGATATGTCTTGAACTTTTTATATATTAGTATTAAAGGTTTTACATTAACTAGAAATAAAACAATATACAAAATGTTTCTCTAAATAAGAAAAGAAGTAAGAGAATAATTAAGATGAATGGACATAAAACTCTTGTAAGACCTGTAGATATTTTGGATCTATTATTTAACAAGAAGGTGATATTCTTGAAGGGATTATTATTAGGATAAAATGTAGGAGATTTAAACGAAGAGGAGCTTTTGAAATTGTGTGCAATTGTCATACACCACAATTTAAAAGAATTTTCATTACATCTTGGTATGACCTGTCATATGTGATCCATATGTCATGGATCAGAGTATTGACTAATTAGGAAGTATTTAAGAGATTTTGATATTACAACATAGTGTTGCATAGTGTTTAATACAAATTAAGATCAATAGAACATATCTATATGGATGGATATTTTTTGAAGCCTAAATACTTTATTTTTTCTCACTGACTTATGCAATGTTTTCTCATATCTTCACTATCTATATATAAATAATTAAATTTATATTACACTGAATGGTTGCATGCCAAAAAATTAATATAATAATAATTTTGTGCAGTGTGAGTGATATACTTGTTGTGAGAACTGATAATGACAAGACCTCATGTGGGTACTATGGTAATAGAGATTAGATTGCCAATGGAGACAAACTCAGGTGGGTAGAATGGCATAGAATCTCTCAGGGTAAAACAAGATCATCATGTATCGAAGGATCTAAGGAGGAGAGAGTAAATTGTATTTAATTCTAAAAAATGTCTTTAGAAAATTGACTAACCAAGAAGCAATTGATGTCTTTAACATATAACAAATTAGCATTTGGCACCATAGAAGTCAAAAGTTAAGTAAAAGAAAGGATCAAGAAGATGTTACATGTAAATATAATAAATTATCAACATATAAACTTCATTTTGTTAGATGTTTTTGATTGGCCACTTGAATGCACTGTATTATATTGCTTCGAAATTAAACCACTGTTGTATTTTCTTATCACTGATTATAATCTTTCCTCTAAAACATTTCGTAGTATGTAAAGCGCTTCCAACCTATGCTAGACTGCATGTTATTACTGTAGTGATAGCTCCTCTTTTGTATATAGCAGTAGTATTCTCAGCTGGAGTACTCCATAATCAAAGCACACTCTGAATACAGGAGATTCATGAAGCTTTGGACTTTTCTTGTGGTGGTAGAGAAAACTTCAATACATATTCAATAAAATTTTCAACTGATGGCCGAGAGCTTGTTGCTGGAAGCAGCACCAACTCGATATATGTATATGATCTGGAAGCAAACAAGTTATCATGGCGCCTTCTAGCTCATTCAGTATGACAAAATGCTTTTACTATATAAATATTATCACTGAGTTGATGCCCCCCATAATTTCTTTCTTATTTTTTATCATGCTCTTCCCTGATAGATGGTCTAATGTTGTCAGTTTGAGCAAATTATCCTCTCAAGCTCAGTATTCTTGTGAAGTATTTGTTCATTTATGTTTCTTCTGAAGTGTTTTTTGGTTCTTCTCTAGGATGATGTGAATACAGTCTCATTTGCTGATAGGACAGGCCAGATCCTGTTCTCTGGTAGTGATGATAATCTCTGCAAGGTGAGCTTTATGCCTGCTTTCCAGCAAGAATGGCACTCATCCACATTAAATGCTTATGTTGATTTTTCTGTTCATCTCCAAAATGTTACTTCACTTTGTTTTTATGGTGAGATTGCTCCATCTCACTATGATGAATGGGTAAGCTACACATCTGCTGTTTGAATTCAGACTCATAATTTTACTAATTTTCCACTAGTGCACTTTCTTTGTCAAGTACTAGATTAAATATTTCCTTGTGCTATTTACTGTGATAGTTTAGAATAGTTTTGCTTTTCTTTTACTTGGTGGATAATTAAATCAAATGTGTTAAACATCCTTCAGGTTTGGGACAGATGATGTTTTGCGTCAATAGAAAAAACAGCAGGTGTCCTACAAGGTCATCTAGAAGGCATGCATTTATTGATAGTCGTGGGGATGGCCATTACCTAATATCAAATGGTAAAGATCATACTACAAAACTTTGGGGCATCCAAAAATGTCATCCACTGTGAAGTTGTAAGTGCTACCTCCTTTTTCTGTTTCTGTTTTAATACACGAGGTCATATGTTTAACATGGTAGTTTATTTCTATGATTGTTATATCAAAAATGAATTATATGTTCTAGCAACTAAACCAATGTATTTTTTAAAATACAACTGTAAAATTACACTTATTACTACAATGCTTCACATCTACCCTTTTTTAAACATTACTCTGAAAATTAAGCATTACTACAATGTTGTTTCAGATTCTTTGTATGCTCAAATTATGGCAAGGATAGAAGAACTAGAAAGAATGCAGGAGCTTGAAAACGGAAATACTTCAACAGAGGATATTTTGGTTCATGATGAAGATAGGGTAGGAAAGCTGGAGATGAAGATGAGGACATTGAGGTTGGTCATAAGAAAATCAGAATTATACAATCCCTTGTTGCTCATGTATGGATTCTTTTGTCCTTTGAGGCGGTGGTTAAAGAATAGGAGGTTGCCACGCTGTATTGATTCTTTTAAAGGGCGCTGATTAACAGATGAGTCATAAAGTAATACTAGAGATTCTGCAGCACGAATGAGGGTATGGAACCGTGTAATGTTCGATTATGCTTCTAAAGGTATAATTTAGACTATTTTTTTTTAGTGATGA
>JBBPFP010000126.1:5508377-5523440 GCA_037974795.1 Kaempferia galanga | reverse complement strand
ACATCACACATATTGGGCGATCTATTATTGGAGATAGGGGGAGTACAACTAAATTGAAATTACACAAAATCAATTCTAATTTATCTGTCGAGATGACCTGAACAGATAATCTCAAGCTATCGGCCTTGAGCGAACTATGAAAGTAATAATAGTAATATAGATATAACACAAATAATTACCTACATAACTACACTAGCACATCATTAATCAAAATATATGCGATGATAATCAGTAATCAAGATTACGCCACACCAACTATTGCCCATGGCTATGTATATTGTGTGTAACATAACAAATCCTTACCTTGCACAATCATGGTTACTTGAGGTGATCATCTGCATATTACTAATCAGAATGTGTATGTGATGATGATTACTGATCAAGAATATGTTACATTATCTGGTGCTTATGGTTATATAAGGTAAGATGTACACCATAACAAATTCTTAGAGGGCATTTCGTTTATGTATTGTTTATTTTCTAAAAAATGAGAAAATATGATTTTCTAGAAAATGTGTTTAGTTTGTATTTTTCACATCTATTTTCTAGAAATATAGAGAGTATTTTTTTAAAAACTAAAGAATATTTAGAAGTCAATTTTTTTAAAATGAAAAAGATATAATTTTATAAAAAATAAAAATAAAAATGACTTGTTATGTTGTTTATCTGATCATGTACAACCATAGGCACCAGCTAAGGGGGTACTTGCACATCTACACCTGTAGACTAGTGGATTTGATGTTATTTTTTATATTTTCTTATTAATTTTGGTTATTATTTAGGATTTTGTTTTTAGGGATGAATATATATAATAATTAGAATCAAGAGAAAATTTACAGAATGTAACTAGGACCATTAGTGTATGGCTTCTCGTATACATTAAAGGAAGAAAAACTTGTTAATTTTATTGGAATATAAAAAGCCTAACAATCAATTCGGCGAAGGAAACATGATTAAGAGATTGCGTCGGTAGAGTAATGAATAGTCAATTTCGACAGCTACCTAACGTACTTAATTTTTAAAAATAAAATACCATGTCAATTTCGACAACTATGTACTAACATTTTATCTCTAATAATTAAAGCAGACAATGACAGATAATAGACCCCAGCAAATATAATGATATTTAACTTTAAAATTCAATTGACCAATTAATTATTGTTACTAATTAATTGTCTTTTTTGTTTTACTAATTTTATAATTAAATTTGTAAATGCTCAAACTAGACGTGAAGCCAACCAATTCAATTATTGGGAGGTTGAAATTGATTCCCCTTTTATTATTTTGTGAATATATTTCATGGACATGTTACATTTTTTTCTTAATAAAAGAAAGTGTTCGGTTAATGAATATTCAATATCAAGAAAAAAAAATTTAATAAAGGAGTACACTTGTAGATCTCACATGGTCATTGTGCATGAAAATATATTAATTCTTATTGTACTAAAATAAAATTAGCTGATCATGAAATGGACAATTAACCAATGAATTAGTTAATCAAGAATCGCCTGGTGTATCAATGGTCCAAATACTTAAAACAAAGTATTTGTTATAATAAACACAACCACCCAACGACACGTATTATAAATATTGTTTTTTAATATTTAATTTATTCAACTTGAAAAGTTAGTCAAAAAAAAAAAAAAAAAGTAAAAGATAAAGTTAGACAGTGATTGAGAGTTGGAGGAGTGTTATGATCAAGTAAGTTGAAATGTGATACATACAAAATTGCATGGCTAGTTATTTATTCAATTAAACAATAATTGAATATTTAATTTGATGTGAACAATCCTGAAATGATTTGATAAAGCAGCAAAAGAACTAGGTCAAATTATAATAAGAACATAAAACAATCTAATTTACATTTCTGTTGACATAACAAATATTTGATGGCTGTTCATAATCATCTACTTTACATAAACAATATTTGAATATTCAAAACAATGATAACTGCACAATCTCTTTAGAGTTCTTCCTCTTCTTCTTATGCGGAATGAGTCTTCTTTTCCTTCAAAGAAATCCGCAGTAGGAACACCAACTCCAGCAAGAAAATCCCGAAGGAATGCGACCGGTTCTCCGAATGTAGTCTGCTTGTTGGGCAGTTTTTGCCGCTTCTTGATTTCTTTTGGCTTCTGCTGCAGCTCGCTTGTCTTCGGCTTTGTGTCTCACAGCCGCGAGCTGGTTCATCAATCTCTCATAGGCAGATGCCCTCAATCTCTCTACCTCAACCTGATAAGATTGAAATCGTCGAAAATGATCACCATGTTTTGTAGTTAGTCATGTAGAATCGACAATTCAATGGCTCAAAATAATTGCTTTACAAGGATAAAGCAATTACCTCAACTTTCCTTGTTTCAGCTTCTATGGTTGCTTTTTGATGATTTTCCCATGCTACAATTTTGATCTCTTCACTTTTAAACCTGAGAAGCAAATTTCTTCATGTGAATTCAAAATCTACCAACACTTGAACCATTTCACTTGGCAATCAAAAGCAGAGAAAGCCTCACAAGCAACATGATTACTTATGTGGACTTCAATACCTAGCGAGATACTTGGCCTTTTCTGCTTCCTCCCATGCCGCCGCACGAGCTCCGGTGGCACTTCTGGCCAGGTCTGCCTCCTTTGACACTGTCTTAATCGAAGTAGATGCATCAGTTGCTTCCTCTTCCTTGCCGGCCCATGCAGCTATGTTCGTCTTGCCCAATTGCTGGCCTAGCACGAGTATCTCCCTCCTGGTGGTTTTTCGTTGCTCCTTCTCCGGCACTTCTCTACTGCTCTGTTGCTCCTCATTGCCAGCAGCTGGGTATGTCTGAGTTGAACATGTAGCTGTTTGTTGCAGTGTCGACGGTGGAGCTGTTCTAATGGGCGTTCCTGTTCGAGAAGGCTCTTGGCTTGCCACAGGAGTCATTTCTGTACCCATATCCCTCATAGACACAGCCCTGACAGTGGCTGAATGTGTCATAAATGCCGTAGCACTCTGAGTAGTCAATAAATCGTGCCAACTTTCATTAGCTGCAGAGAATTACGACACATTCATAAAGCCAGGATGAATTGGGAATGTGAAAAAAGTAAAACAACAAGAAGAACAAATCATGTCAATTTTACCTTCTAACTATGTGTAAAAGCAATGCATCACTTGTAATATTTCATCATATTCACTGTAATTTTTTTTTCTCCATCTCTCTTTACTTCTCAGGGTTTCTACTATCTCTAACCAATTCAATTTGTCTAATAATCATAGAACTTCTTACACTTGGTAATTTTCTTTTCTATCTTCCTAGTCGAGAAGAACGGTTTCATAGTTGTTCAGTTAACATTAGCAGAGGGCAATGTTCCCAGTCTTTGGGAACTGAATTTTGCACTTAAAGTTTCTATTTCACTAGATAACTCTGGAATTCAAGAAGCATCAATAAAGATAAGAAGCAGGAAGCTAGGAAGATCTACAAGAAGCTTAACAAAAGATCCAAAAAGCTTAAGAGAATAGAAGCAAAGAAGCTACCATCTGAGTCGTCGAAGACAACCACAGGCATGGCTTCTGAATCCGTCTCTTTCTTCGCATGGTTGACGTTCGCGTCCACTCTCTTGGTCTCGGCTTCCTCCACCGCGTCCAAAACGACCTTCGACGAGGCCTGACGAGTTATGTATCCCGCTAAGCCTCCTTTCCTCACCTGCCCTCCGCCGCCACCGCCGCCCTTGTTTCCGCCTCGGTTCGACGTCGGGCTCGCAATCCACTTCTGCGCATCGTCCCACTTCGACGGCGCTGGCTTCGAGAACGGCGGCACCAACCCCGCCGTGGCCGTCGACCGGTTCGCCGGCAGTGACTGCGTCCTCTCCGCCTTCTGGAACTCGAATCCGGCGGACACCCCGTCTGATTCGAGAGCATCGTCCTCTTGCACCCTAATCCTCCCTGCGGCTATCGGAAGATCTCTCGATCTGTTCGGAATGGAGCACTCCACGTCCTTGCAACTATCCGCCTCGCTGGCCCCTGCAAGATTCCGCCGCAGATCACTTCAATCAAAGCGCAAAACCCCAAATTTTTTCCCAGAAAGGGGAGATCTTACTTCCGCTCTCGACCTCCGACAGTTCCGATCTCAACGAGGCCTTCGATTCCATCTCCTCCTCTTCATTCCTCCTCCTCTCCACTCTGAGCAACACTTTCCGGAGCTTCTTCGGAGAGAACCCGCCGCCCTAAACCACAAAACAGCGTCATAAACCCTAGAATCCACACCTCTTGGGAGGTCAAAAAATAGCGAGAAAAAGGAAGAGCCTTGCCTGCGCAGCCAACGGCTTATGGATGCGTTCGTACTCCATGGCCAAGCACCCAAGACCTCGGATTACAACTGCGATCAGAAATGGGAAGAGCAATAAAACCAGAAGGATTCGTGGAGAATGAGAAGCTGCTCCATCACAAACCGCCGAACCGGGAGCTGCAAATTGGCGTCATGGATGCGGTCGCAGAGCTTAAAACTTCGCTGAGACCTGTCTCATCATCTTCTCCTTCTTCCTTGGACAACGCCCATGGTCCCCGGACAACTTGATAAACAAAAAAAAGCTTGCGGCAAATAAATCCAAATTCCTTTACAAATTAACCCTGCTTTTTAAATTTATTTCAATTATATTAAATTTACGCCCCAAAAAAGAGAAAGAAACAAGACAAAAAATGTATTCTTATAATATCTTAAACAACAAGGAAATTAATAAAAAAAAATGAAATAGAAGATGACGACAAAATGAGATTTTCTGAAACATTAACTCATCATATTTTTCCTTTAATTCATATTCATGGGCCATCTCTTTCGCAGGGCCCACCAACGTGGCCGGTTGGATAGGAGGAGCGAATTAATGGATAGATCGAGAACGAACTGAGTTGGATGGATTTCCCATTAAATTAATAATAATTTAGGTGGAATTCTTTTGTTGTTTAACAACTAACCCATTTAACTAATCTCTAATTACTGTTTAGTCCGCGGAAAGAATCATTAGATGCATGTTCTTAAGGGGCAACAAAACAAGGATTCAATTATGTCCATGTGTGGTGTGATTGGTACAGTTATGCAAAAGTTGGCAACTTTTTGGAGAAAGAATTAATTGATAGTATTGGAGATTGCAAACAAAGGATCTACTCGATTCGGCATGCACCCGCACATGGAGGGATGCTGTTCGAAGTTCGAGAGCATCCAACGAGTGAAAATTAATCATCAATAGTTAAAGTTCTACCAAAATTTACTTGTTTTTTATAAATACTTTATATCACATTAACATTTCAAAAAATATATTAAAACATCTTTAATAGTTAAAACTTTAAACGGTTTTTGAATTGTCTAATTCATAACATGTAATTGCATGGTTACATGCACATTACATCAATTTCGAGACAAAAAAACAGGTTTGAGTAAAGCTTTTTTATTGAGATTTTTTAATTTTACAAATCTCACATAAACCTTGCTAATAGCTTCTAGCCTTCTAGCATTTAGAGCATGTTTGTGATGATTCACATGTGAACTAGGAATCATAATACGAAAAACACAATGCTCGCGGGATCATGTTGCACTCCTTGTAATACAGCTCCAAACGTTCATGAATTTGTATAACAGTTACAGGAATGAGTATACCAACAACGATAACATACCCTAATAAGTCAGGGAAGTTCATGGTATGAATCTAGTCACAAATAGGTACTTGCATGAACAAAGATTCTTTATGGATCATGATATTTCAAAACATAGTTAACAATAACCCCTTTCGTGTCATGCCACCAATACAACCTTAGCGATCTCCAAGCATCCTAGAATGGCCTTGCGCTATGAGTATGAATGATATTGTCTTGTTCTTAACATTATACAAATTGCCTTCAAAACACAAAACCCGATTGCCTTCCGGAAAACTTGAAACTAATCCCTTCCTCCATCTGTTTAATAATCACCAAGATAGTACAATCTTCTAACTAGGTAGTCACTCGGGACAATGGATGATTGGGCCACACACTATAGTCAATTGTTTTCCTAGTTTGCAATGGCTTGGGCTTGGCAAGCTAGACGTCCTCGAGGACACGAGCACCCTACACAACACGGCCCAAAGCAACGGATCGAAAAGATGTTCTCAATCTTTTTCACTGTTAGGTAGTTTTCTATACAGTAGCTACAATTTGTTCTTTCACCTCTTTAACAGAACTAAAACTATGACAGCTTCAGGCAATAAATTCTAGAAACTCTGATGCCCTAGTTGTTGTTAAGAATAAATTCTAGGGTGCAAGCAGTAAAAAGAAGTCAGTGATACTGGTAAAACAATGTGATGGGGTGTCATATTGTCAGATTATGCCTAAACAGGAAAAGTATCCACAAATATCACAATAATTCATCAAAAATGTACAGGTCATTGACCACAGCTATTGTTTTTGTTCCACCACTAAATATTCAGCGATATCAAAGTTCTACTGCAATGAAGTTTCACACCTATAAGAATAAAAAGCACAATAAGAAATGAAGTTTCAGAAAAGAAAATTTCAAGGCATATTTAAAAGTCACCTTACTCGCTCCCCATCGAGCCATTTAAGAGTAGGGAGCAACTCAATAGCCATGTCTCTAAAATTCTGGTTGACAACTGCATTACCCTTTATATCAAACTGTGTCAAACGCATGACTCTCAGAAATAAAATGGCCTCCCAGTAGTTTTGCACATTTGTATTTTTCTTCTCGTATTCTTCAATAAGTTGCTTTGGATCCAAGGTATGAGACAGTGGAGATAAGCAGAGGTACCTAGTTGTGTCAATTGCATGTGAACCGATCATGTTGAAGGAGACATCCAGGACTCTCAAGGAACTGATCAGTTTCAGGGGCTCCAGTGCCGTAAAGCTGCTTAGCTGGTTGTTGCTTAGGTTTAAGCAAACAAGAAGCTGTAATGCTTCTATACCTGTCAAAGAACAAGGAAGTTTTTTGAAGTGGATTCTAATTTTTTTTCCAGAAAACTAGAAGCATGGAACATTCTTATTATGTCTCCTGATGAGCTAGCAGTAGCCAAAGGCTACAAGGAGGTAGAAAATAGAGAATGATGGATGTGTATCGCAAGTGAACAAAAACAAAGTAGATAGGTAGGTTGTTAATGCCAAAAAATGACTTCATGGCTAGACCAAGAACAAGGTGAAACAGATGAATGTGACCAATACCTAGTGCTACTGGATTTAACCAAACCCAATGCTTTAAAAGACATGGTCCAAGTGTATTAGAAGTGGATATCCATGGAAAATTCATAATTAAATGAATGAGAAGACAATCATTCTTCATATAACTGATACTGAGTGAAAAAAAATTCAAAAATGAATCTTATGGAATAACTGCGAGACCCTTACAAATAAAAGCCAAAAGACATGATGGTCATTTTTCAAAAATACAGAAAAAAATTGACCAGTATCAGTCTACAGTTGCTGCAGTAACCATGAAAATCTAAAATGCCAGCATCTAGCAATAAAACATCACTCAAATTTAGAAAGTAGAGTTTTTTCCTGCTTCATGCTATAAGTGTGTGAGGCGATTTCTTTCTATAGGTTTAATTCATGATTAACCAGTAAGGTACAGTTCCATAACAGAAATGATGACGATCAACTATATGATTCTGTTATAACGAACAATCAGATATATGAGACAACTATGGTATAAGAGAAAGGTAACCATCGTCAACAGCATGGCCATATTCACCTCTGGTTGCTAAGTGAAATCTATATGCATATAGCATTTGCTTACATAAATCTCCATGCAGACATATCGCATTAACAAGTCACATTAGTGAAGGTGAATATTCAGATGATAAGCTATGGAATTGCTTAAAAGGAGCATATATATATATATAACATTTCTCATAAAGTTGATTAGTTTTAATAGGGAAATTCAACTGTATTTTCAAATCTATTGCAATGTTTCACTTTTTGCAAATTAATAAATAAATATATATATATATATACACAAATCTCTCAGCAACTTAAAAATAATTTAGTCAAGATCATATGGGTTTAGTAGATAATCTATCGCAATCTTATTATGTCTGTTGAATTAAAAATTTCTAAAATGCTTCAATTGTCTCATTAACCAGCTTGATAAATCACACACATGACTGGCTTATAAAAGTATCCAATTTCTTCTATAAATGTCTATAAGCTCACTTGCTCCAATCCTCTGCCATCAATCTCTCATGCAAACCATCCTTCAATGTTGGCCTAAGGTATACCACTCCGATGATGCAAGAAGGTTCAACGTCTTTGACCCTAATAGAGATTGCAATCTTTACTCCATAAGCCATAACAAGAAGATGAACACCTTCATTCATGCTCCTTCTAACAACCTGGTTTCAGCAATGTGTGGTTACTTTCAATGAGCAAACTTCATCACCTGATGGATACCTTTAGAGGTGAACTGACCTTTTGCTTTGTTGGAGAGTGTGACTGAGTCACTCAGAGGGTCGTATCTCTTGCGTCTTCACAACCTGCTAGCTATCATCTCCCTCAGCATTCACTATTTCTGTGTGCCAATTTTTTTTTTTCTTTTTGACTAGGTAGTTAATTGTAACTTCTCCTTCCTGGTAGCTCTTACCTTTGCCTTCAATATAAGCTGGTGAACTACAATTCACTATTTCGTTTTTGAAAGAAAACAAATTACCCCATAAGAAGTTAATTCTTTGATCGAAATGTTTGTTAGCAAGAAAAGAATATTAGCATACTTAAACACATAATCAAGCTGATTGTTTTTAATTAATTATACATGACATAGGAAAACACATTACTTCAGTTCAAGTAATAAAATCTATTTATTTATAATGTGCAAATAGCAATATATTGACAAGAAAAAAAGCTTGCTAGGATGCACTATAAACTGATATGAACTGAAAAAACTAGATACAGAACATTACATAATAATATTACAGATGATGTGAAAAAACAAATCTAAAGCACATACCTAGACGTACATTCCAACTACATGGAAAGCCACAAAAAAAACTGACCTGAAACTGACCGAAGTTCATTATTTCTGAGATCTAGCATCTGTACCCACAGTAAATTCTTGACTGAGCCGATCCGTGTTAATGAGAGTTTGTTAAGCTGAAGGCAAGATTGATGATGGAAACTTGAGGAAGTTGGTTTATCAAAATGCCAACAGTGTTTCGATAAAGAATTATCATCAGAAGTAAGCTGCAAAACACAGTCAATTGAGGAAAATATAGCATACATTTGAATATACTTGTTCTATATCTTAAAGAATATCCCAAACCTTCACTAAATATATCATCATTAAAACAATAAAAATCATAAAAACAAAATGTTGGCTTTCAATTTTGAATACTTTTTTTGGTGCTCTAGTGCAATATCATGTGCCCACATTGACGAATCACTGTTGGACAAATAATTTAGGTCGCACAGGTCTAAGTTGGTTTACACATTTACAAGTTATGCAAATATTTGAAATCATATGGTTGCGAATCTACTGAAAAATTAAGAAAGGTAATATATGCAATGAAATGTATGGTAGTGTAACAAGTTGAATCATCTAGTTGTATGGTTGGGAAGGCAATCAACTGGTGTGTTTTGTTTATAGGAAATATTTCTAGTTTTCAATTTTTCCTTTTCTAGAAAAATGAATTTGAAACTGAAAAGAAAATTTTAAAAAGGAAGCATTTGCCATCATTTTTTACTTTTCTATATATTGTACAACTTAATTGCCAATATACTTGTCAAATTTTCAAAAAAAAAAAAAACTGAGACTGCTTGCTATATAAGTGACACTGATCCTACATTTGGTTCTGCAATAGTAGGTAGTAATACAAAGTTACAAACAACAAGGATTAATAAGTATTGTTTAGTTTATAATTGTCATACATATGTTCCAATTCCATACCTTGCTAAGACGGACACATCGTCCTAGAATTATATAGGGCATCAAGAATTAATTTATATAGAACACTGTGTAAGTCATACTGTACCAGCCAAATCAATTGTTTGTTAGAATCATACACTATTTCTATAGGACCAGAAAAGATATATACATTCTGTGTGATGCACACACGAGAAACAAGAATGAAATAAAGTCAATAGCAGTGTCATTGTGTGTACAATGTGGGTGAACACTTGGAGAAGCACCAAAGTTTCTTCATATACATCTTCAGTAAAGAAGAGTTCGAAGATTAAAAAAAAGAACTATGAATTTAATGTTACCTGATCCATCAGAACAATACTTTTTTCATCTTCATAGTATCTTTTATGTGATGGATCCAACTTCATCAAGTCATCATAGAATGATAAAACCTCTTCAGTGTGATTTGTTAAATTTTTAAGAGAACCATCTGAATTCAATATGTCATGCGCAACCAGGAGCTTTGCTAATATTATCTTCACAAATTTACTGCAAAGGAAAATCAAACTCGAGTCAGCAACAAACAATTCCCATATGCATAAACAATAAGAAGCAAAATTCTTAAACTTAAAGTAACAAAAAAGACCTATCTTCTTCATTGAACTCTCTGAAAAGCTCCATCTCATTTGATAACATCTGCAAATTCCAAACTATGTCCTTCACTTCATGGTTCTTATTGATTCTTAGCATATCAAACAACATTGGACAAGGACCCTCTTGTGGTTTACATAGATCAACATAGTCCCAAACAAAATTTTCTTCAACGGATTCCTCTATAATTTCTTTTGAACTTAATGTCACAGTAAATGTGAACTCTGAAGGATGTTTGAAATGAGAACCATTTGATGCTATAATCTCATCAGACCTGCAAAGGCTGACAGATACAGGATGAGAACTTGAATTACTAGATATTTCATCAGGAAGTTTAAGAAAGGCCACCCAGCAACAGGCTTCTTCTGAATGTTCAGCAGATAGTGGCCTCCAAGTAAGATCTTCATTTTTTACAAATGAAGAACTGACCTGAACAGTAGATGGTTTTATATTTTTCACAGCTCTATTGAAATAGAGAATGACAGGAAATGTTCCTCCATGCAACCAAATTCTATAACCATTTTTTGTGGTGAGAAACTCTTGAAAATCATGGATCTTTCTGCTCGTGGATAAAACAAGATCTGATCCATCAATAGGCCATGAAGAGACCAGCTGTGGGTCATTGATACGAACTGTCTGGTCCAGCAGCCAGAGATAATAGAACCACCCACTTTGATCAGCTTGGTCAGTGAAAAGGGCATTATGTACAAGGTCATACTCCTCTGTCAAAATATCCTCCTTGGAAAATCCCTGACCATTTTTCTTTAGCACATGAGACAAGAGTGCACTGTGAACATGTTGGGTCAAACAGGAAATATAAGTATAAACAAAGACATAATGGGATAAAGCCATGCGACAACTGCATCCAAGAGTAGAACCATAATAAACAATGGGGAAAAGATTTATTACAAAATCATAAGACAAATCGTTTATGACAGTCATAATATGACTCTAATCATGATTTTGAATCTCATACTTTGCTAACACAAAACAAAACACAATTAGCCATAATATAATTTAATTTATATGTATCATGTTGCTTCTTTCTCTTCTTTGTAAATCTTATGTAGTATCATTGTATTGCAGACTAGCAAGTTACTACTTTTCCCTAATCATATTAGCAAATTCATTGGTGCACGTTGTTTGTAGAACATTATTTTAGTCGATGAGACACATGAAAGAGTACGTGCTAAGCTCTAATCTTGGTAGAAAATGTAAAAGGTTTTAGGTTCAATAAAGTAAGTCAAGAATATATGAAATTTAAGTTTAGGAGTAGCAGACATAGCAAAGCAATTATTAAAATAGGAGATGACAAGATTCCAGTAGGTATATAGGATCATTTTTGCAAGATTGATAAAGATGTTTAAGTAGAGTAAACACAGAATGTATGAAATTTAAGTTTAATAGTAGTAGACGTAACATTGTTAAGATAAGAAATAACAAATTCTCAATAATTGAGAGCTTTGAGTACGTAGGATCGTTTTTGCATGGTTTAGAGATGTTTTACATAGGATACAAGTAGAATAATTAAAATAAAAGAGGGCGTTGTGTTTTTTGTGATTGCAAGATACCTCTAAAGTTTAAAGAGAAGTTTTACAAAATGACAGATAGACCTACAATATTATATAGAGTTGAATGTTGGGGTATGAATATAGCACACAAATAAAGATGAGAGTTGTAGAGATGATGATGATGTTAAGGTGGTTGTGTGGACACACAAAGAGGGGCAAGATAAGAAATAAAAATATTATACAATCAAAGTTGTGCCTATTGAAAAAAAAACTTCGAGAGACAGGTTAAAAATGATATGGACATATATTTAGATGACCAATAAATGCCCCAGTCAGGTGATATAAGTCAATAACAAATACACACATTAATAAAGAAAGTGGGAAACCAAAAAAGGCTTGGTTAGAAACATAATAAAATTCATCTAAGTATAGATAGGAATATAGTAGGGGATTGAGCCCATTGATGTAGAAGAATCTATATAGACGAATCCACTTCGTAGGATAAAGGCTTAGTTGTTGTTGTATATTGGCAAATTCCTTGAGCCCTACAAACATTGTTGTGATTTATATTGACAAGTTTGAGCTGATTTATATTGACTGCAATAGTAAAAGTTCACCCATATCTCCTTGCTATCACTTCCATATGACATTCTGAAACCTTCAAATTGTTGTGATCATGTTTTTGACAAACTATAACTCTTTGTCTATTTCAGTATCAAAATAATAAAGTCATAATTTTTGTGATTACACTATATTCTTAATTTCATTATCAGCAATATGCCTACTTAGAAAATCTCACTTGAATATGCTTTACAGATTTTAACTGGAAAATCCATTGGAAGTCAGTAACACCTAACAAAATGATTTAGGATAATTTACTCAGGTTTCAGCTAAGCTGCACCTTAAACCACATTCTGTATCCCAATATTTGTATTTTGAGTGAACGAGAAGTTACAATACAATCCTACAGAACTGAGAAGCACATTTCAGAGTGGGTTTTTTTTGTCTATTTGACAAGACTATCTATCTGTCTGTTGATAATGCACATATAAAGTTTGTCTTAACAAATACACCATTGAATTATGTAATTGAGAAAGATAAATAAAATACTACATAGGTAAGTAAAAATCAAGAATAGATAAGAGACAAATAGAAGCCGACAATCAAGGAAACTTATATGTTCCACATTCTCAAAAGAACAGAACTAAGTTACATACCTACGATTGTGCCAAGCTGAATAGTTGCTGAAATTAAAGTCAATCATCTTCTTTGTAAACGCTAGCTCTTCCTCCTCTGGTATATTCTTCAACTTAGCAACAAATCTAATAGACACGAGGAGAGAAGAGAAAAATATCAAATTGGCCGCAAATTTAACCAGAAAAGGAAAAAATATATATCAAAGAAAAATAAACCTGTGGTAATTCCATCCATGAAAATTCCTTGTATCCGCCTTCAGCAACAGATCCAGAAGCCGGAACTCACGCTCGAAATCAGCAGGCAAGAGTTGAAGATTGAGAACCCATTTCCTGTGGTACCACGCTCCATATGACTTTGGATTCGTTTTCAGTGCCATCTCCACCTTCAAAAGCCAACATTCCCAATCAAAAGATGCAACATCGAACCAACCGACCAACCAACTGAATCTTCAAAAATTATTTCAATTTCGACAACTATGATGCCCTACGATTCTGAGCTCGCCGTCGATTGCCGATTTGACGGCGTCGGGTTCGTTGACGCCATCGAGGTTGTGCTGCAGAGCGAGCTTCCGATAGTTCCAAGCGGTGTAGACTTCGGGATTGACCTCTAAAAGCTTTGAGGACGAATCAATTGCCTCGTCGGTGTATCTGCAACAGCCGCAAGGGTCAGATGGGTCGCGGGAAAGACGCAAGAGAGAGCACGTAATGAAATGGTCCGAGGACGAGGGATCACATGCGGTTGTGGTGATTGTGCAGCAGTTGCGCCTGGATTTCGCGGAGGCGAGCGGCCTTCTCCGCCGCCGCCGCAGAGTCCTTCCGCCGGGGGTCGTGGCGCGGTCGCCCGTGCATCGCTTCTTAATTCGTGCCGGCCGTCGGATCGTGGTCAGAGTCACGGCGTTCGGAAGAGAGACAAGCAAAAGGCAAATAATGGGTCGGACCGGGCACGACCTGGTTGGGCTCGGTCCACTCGGGGCTCGATTGGTTCTCTGGCGCAGTGTTGATTTGGGCCGAGACGGTCATGGGCCCAGCCTGATGGACTCAACGTCTCAACCTGCTAGAAAATAAAGTATTATTTGTAAATTATTTTTAAAAATTTAAATTAATTTATGGTCATTTAGTGAGAGAATACGTCATATAAAATGTTAGCTAAAGATCTCATATGTGCATATTTATTATCATACTTTTCACTATATAAATTATATTTTGGGAAATTGATCATTAAAACTAATTATTAAAATTATCAAGGATTAGAGTTGTTAATTTGAATCGGATCTATTAGGTTACTATATCTTATTAAATAATTTAAGTAAGTTGGATTAAAATTTTATCAATCTAAGCTTGTTATGGGCTAACTTGTTTAAACCCATGACTCCCATGTGTCGGTCTGTGATAGATTTGGATTGATCCGCTGGTTAAAAAATATATGTAAATTAAGTTTTATATTAATTTATTTTTTTATTAATTTTTTAAAATTTATAAGTGAATATGCCCACTAAATCAGCAGTAGCCTATAACATTTATGAATAATTCTGTCTATCTTTATTAATTAAGAATTGTTAAGTTGATTAGGCTTTCAAACACTATGATAGTTAGTTGTATCTTTATTTTCATGTCTATTCTGACCTAAGTCTTCTCCACTTTAGTGGTAATAATTTATGTGCTAGCCACTAGATCATTCCGAGGGAACTACTAAGTCTTTTCCACTTTAGATCATAGCTGAGTATGAAAATAATCTTTATGTGAGGTTTATCAATTAGGATAGATATACGATACTTGGTGCTTTACATTCCATCACAATTATACTTTTTTGCTTTCTTTGGTCGCTTTTGAAGACTAAAGAAGTGTTTGGTAAATGAGTTTAGGAGGCTGGAA
>JBBPFP010000126.1:5469077-5479247 GCA_037974795.1 Kaempferia galanga | reverse complement strand
AGATTATGAACCAAGTAAAAGTTCTGGGTCTTTTACTTTCTGTTTATTTATTTTATGTTTATTATAGTTGTTTTCTTTTAACTAACTTGAATCCTTGCTAGTACGCTCGAGATATTATTTTTCTATCTTGCAGGTTAAAGCGACTTCGGCACCAACCGGACCGAACCGACAAGCGGGCCCACCCGGTCCAACAAGTGGTATCAGAGCTTCGACAAAGGGTGCTTCTGCACCAACAACAACATGGGGGAAAAAATCCTAGTTAATACTACTAAAAGTGATTTAAGAGATTCAAAAATTACTAATGACATCACTTTGCCTAGAGTTCAATGGAGTGATTTCATCCATGTAACTGGTGACAAGCAGTTGGGACAAACGTGACTTGATGATAGGATATGTTCACATTTGTGCTCCAATAATCATAATCATATGTATTTGTTGAAAAAATGCTTAATGAATAAATTTCCAAATGCATCTCATACAAACATTGTTTGATCGACTGACTGAAAATTAAAATGTGGTTTTAATAGTAAGATTCTTGGTTGAGTCATCACAGTATTGCTTTAGGTTATGCTGAAATAGATCATACAAATTTTAGTATGTAACCATCTACCTTAACTGATTATAATTTTTTTGTTGGCATTCACTGACACTATTCATTGAGTCGTTTTAATTCCATTATGTATTGGCTGACTTATTATATTACTGATATAATTGCTTTTCAACGTTTCAGGAAATGGTTGAATTGGAGACAAGGCGTGCACTTATTAAACAAAATGTTGCGCGTATATACCTTTTTACTATTTTCGTTAGTTTGTGCTATTTTCTTTAGCATGTTAGTTTTTAGTATGTTCATCTAGAATTTCACGGTACAGTTAATGAATGCAGATGATAGCAATTTTAGGAAAGTGTAGTTCATTTTAACAACAGCCCTATATAATGATTTGGGATTCTATTTGGCCAAAAATAGATAACAACACTTGTAAAATTATTAACTGTTTGCTGCAGTTAATTCATACATTCAAATTTTTATGTTTGATTATGATCTTTGTTTGTTTTGATTTTGTTTTAATCTTGTCACTGGTGGTCACCCTTGTCGAGGATTTTTGCTACCTTAGAAATGGGGTCATGTTGGTTTAGAGAAAGATAAATTACCTATTGCCATGTTGGTATCTTTAATATGGGTTAACAAGTGAATATGCTAGCACATATTGTGTAGATTCTGCCTACATTGTTGTTGGGACTACTGTTTTGGCATGATATGCTTTGACCTTTGCCATATGCCTATAACGACTTAAACCAAGCTTCTTACTTTTTTCTTATATATTTCACTTTTTGAACTTTCTGTAATAGTTTTAGATATTGGTATTTTCTTTCAAGAAAGAATTATTAACGAGGCCATGATTAAGAGGAAAAAGATTAGTGGTTAAAGTGTAGAATTTTTTTTAGTCGTATGTTTCCCCTACACTAAAATGAAAAAGGTTTATAAATGCAATCAATGATATCGTATCGGCTAGAGCATTAGATAGTTAAGAAATAACACATATAGAATTGGTATGACAAAGATGATATTGCTAAAATGAACATGTGGAGTTACTAGAATAGTATAATTATTTACAAAAGTCAGAGCAAGATGTATTAGTGTCATGTTGGATGGGTAATGTTGGTCCCTGTGCCAACCCTGACAATAAAAGATGCAGAATGGGATTGTGTCCAACGACAATAGGAGAACTAGGGACTGACTATGGTGTTCTCAATGCCCCTGGGAATTGGGTGGACTGCAATGCTCTTGATGGTCCTTGGACAATGACCTTGAAGTTAGATAAGGTGGTTTCACTGGTTTTGATGTGAAGGGAAGACGAATTAAGAAGAAGAAAAAGAAGACGAATTGATGTTGTAGGAGGAACTACTGCTGGCTGCGGTGCTTCTGATGGCGTTGGGACAATGGTCTTGAAGGAAGACAAGGTGGTCTGATTGGTCTCAGCATGAAGGGAAGATGAGTTGGTCTCTAGTCTTTGATGATGGTTTAGAAGAATAAGATGCATTGGTGCTGACTGTTGTGCCCTCCATAGCTCTATGACAAAGGAGCTCGAAGGAATGTGAGCCACGTTGAGGAAAATGGGAGGTCTCAATGGTCTCAATGCCAAGGGAAGATGTGCCAACATGGATGAAGGGAGCTGATCTTGAGGCCTTGACGATGATGAACAATTAAGTTTGCTCCAGTAGATAATAAAATATGTTAAGAAGGTAGAAACATGAGAATATATTCTATAGTTGGACAACTTGAATTGATTAGAGTTGAAGGTATGAAGTGTAGAGGGAGATTAAAGGAAATTGTATTTAGCAGAATTAAAAATGATTAAATATTTTGACATTGCTTGCAATGCAGCTTTATATATATATATATATTTAAATATGCATGCAATAACCTAAATAGATGGGACTTGTGGCTTGTTGTTGTAGTTCACTCTTCAAACATTATGTGGTGTTTCCATTTTACTGGTGTTTGTGAAGACTATCTACCTTGGATATTTTTTCAGTTTGTTTTTTTTTCTTTTTGCTAAAATAGGCAATTGACTAATATATTTGCTGACTGTGTTGTTACATATGTTGAATTTCTTGTTACACACTTAAATGTGTTCCATGGAACTGTAAATTGATTATACATGCACTGTTGTTGATTATCTAATCTTATGTTCCTTTAGAATATCGTGTAATCAATGCATGCTGAAAGGTAAGATACATAATTTGTTTGATAAGTTCTTTATTTTAATTACTTCACCAGAACCTGCTCCCTTTTCCAAAGACATGCATCAATTAATTCACATCAAGTTACAATAATTATTGATAATGGTTCCTTTGTGAAGTTCTGAAGAAGAAAGAGGAAGAAGAAAGAAAATCTGTTCTTCCAAGAAAGACAATAGGTGAATTGTTTTCTCCTTGTCTTTACTAGCATGTAAAGTTATCATTATTATTTTTACTTCTGTTGCTTGATAAACAATTTCTCAGTATTTTTTGCTATATTTACAGAGATGTAACTGACTAACTGCTTTTTATCCCACACCTTTTTATGCTCAATGTTGCAACATCATCTACATGAAATTCTTCTTCTTTATGATCCCACCACACTGTCACCTCCTTCTACATCGCTTCTCCTTCCCCAGTTGATTGTCGTTGTCTCCTTAGCAATGTTGATTGTCTCCACAACATCTATATGTGTATGTGCAGGTCTGATCTCAAGATTGTCTCATTCGGTCCCTTTTGTAGTCTATTAGTGGATCCTAATTAAAACATACTAGTTTTTTTTATTCTTTAAAAACTATAAATCATTTTTTTTTCAAATTCAAGGTATTGATTATCTTTTTGCTAAATTGCCCCCAATCTAAATATGTCGAATTCCTTAACCATATTACAAGCTCAATCTACTACTTAAGCCTTTGAAGTCCCATAACTATTATCATAGAGAGTCTTAATGAGAAGACTATTATCATGATTTGAGTTTGTTTTATGGGTCGGGGTCAGTTAGAACATCTCACCACTCAGATAATTGAGACTCTTAAGTAAGTCTACTAAAGCCTCATAGTAGCATATTAATACTTAGTTGCTGCCTTCTTCTCCCAACCTCACAAGCATCTTTTAATACTTCTTACAAGCTTCCCCTCTTCTAGTAGGTTATTGATCTCAACCTCACGAGCATCTTTTATTACTTCTTACAAAACTTGGACATGGGCTAGAGATCATATTTTTCGAGCATGCAATGTGATTGAGTTGTTAAATTGCAATAATATGATAAAGAGATTAACAAACATTTTGGCCAATTCTAAGCCGTTATTGTTAATGTTGATTTTCGAAATATATTTTAGATCACATTAGATTTAAGGTCATGACTGGTACTCAGAATTATGTTTCTTCACGTAGTTCACCCGAGTTGGAATGGTTAAGACATAGAGGCACCTTCATTTAAGAGGACATCTTCCATATCCATAGCACCATTTAACCTCTCGGTAAACAGATTTGCTTTGGTCATATAGGTGTCATCTAGAATGAAGCATGGTGATGGAGGAGGTCATTGGGTGCGTGATGCTAGTGTACCAATCTATTATTTTAAAAGGTGATCCCCTAGGCAATTTAGCAAGGGACAATTTTGCCCAGTTGCTAGGTGGCCCTCCTGTTAGATGACCCTTTTAAAAAGCTGCCCAGGGACTGTTTAGATGTCGCAGGTGAGTCCAAGGAAAAACAATAGTTTTATTTTATAAATTGTTGGTTTAGTTGATATTATAAAATATTATAATTTTATCTATAATCCCAGCCAACACCCCTTGTTCACTCAACCTTCCCACACCATGTCATGTCACTTTCACTTTATCTTTTCACCCAATCTACGTGATTCTTTAGGCATGTTCTTTCTCTTCTTTTGCCCTTTTTCTTGTTCATTGTTAATATTTTCATCATTTAATCTTGGCACATAGAATATATTTATTTTAAAATTTTGTGGCTCTTTTTCTTGGTTGCAATGTGAAATATGACATTTTTCATTGTTGTTATTTATTTAATATTTACTTATCATTATCAACTATGACTTTTTTTGTTTATGATTGTAAACTTGCTTTAATTGATTATGGATACAGTTTTTATATATATGCATTAGTATTAGTTTTCTTAATTAATATATTTTTTCCCTCTATTTTAATATTATTTTAATGTTGATTGCTTAGGCCCCAACTTGGGTTCCCACCTACCGGCTACCACCTGGGCATTAGGCAGTAGATCAATTGCCTTGAGCAACCTTTTAATTTTTTGGCAAGATAAGCCCAAATGTATCCATTATTCCATCATAGAAAGATAGAGCACATCGGGGACTTTTGATACTCTCTTGGCTTCCACCTAATATTTCTATACATATGCACATATGAAGCAACTAACACTAACCACTGATGATGGTTGAATTTTCGGATGTTGGTCTTCATGTTATCTTTGCCAATTACACTTTTTTTTTTGCTCCACTCCATTTTTCAAACTCATCATCTATTTCTGAATCTACAACTAAGGTGCTTTGTCCAGTTTATTACCTTCTCTTGTATTGCCAACACCAGAGCCCCCACCATTGAAGTTGGATAGTAGATGACCATGAGATCTTGTTACTCACCACACATATTTCCTATTATAGGTCTAGGCTTTATTTAGATCTTCCTATTGCTTTCTTGAAAGGTGCTTGCAGCTATCTACTTCTCATCCTATTTCATTTTCTGTCTATGTTGTATTGTCACCTAACTGGTTTACCTCTTCCTTTTCTTTAGCTTCATTTTCTATGTTTAATATTGTTTTAGAAGCACTCAATCACAATAGGGATAGAATATGGTTGTGGAGATGCAAATATTATATTTTTTATGCTACATAAGTTAGTACCTCTTCCTCTTGCAAGTCCGTGACATGTTATATATGAGTATTCGTTACATTACCGATGGCCATCCATAGTGAACTCATCATTTACAAATATTGTAGATCAATTTAAGGCTTGTTTGATGACTTAAGGATACACTTAAGTAGGTTATTTGGACACTTTCTCACTCATGGAAAATATTGTTTTAGTGCCATTGGCCCTTACCTTGTTCACTTCATTTCAATGACTCATTCGTAGACATTAATAATCCTTTCCTCTACGATGCTTATCGAAGAAGTATACGTGTAATCATGCTGTGAAATTTTGTGTTGTGTTAGGCAACACAATCGAAACATTCTGTTTGAGTAAATGATCAAAAATCAATATTGATATAGGTAATCTCTATTTTGCCACTTATGCTGATCGCATGCCACCTGTGCTGATTATACAGATTGTATCATGGGGACACTTGGCATGTGTTAAGATAAAATTAATAAATGTTAGTTATTTTTTAGTTTGTACCTCTAAAATTATACCTTTCCTCGGCCCTCACATTGGCGGGAGTTTCATACACCGAGCTGTCCTTTTTTCTCTAAAATTATAATTCAATTGATTATCTAATTGTTATGTCTCTAAAATAAATAAATTGAGTGAAAGAAAAATTATATGAGTAAAATTTATATGAATTTATCTTGATTCCTATTGAAGTAAAAATGTGCAAAAATAATTTTTTTGTTCAGCTAGCTATTTACTATAGCTTTTATTAAAATGGAAAATCTAAGTGAAAGAGGAGTAAATATGTAAAACAATTTTCTTGGCATTCTTTAACATATGACAATCAAGTATCAATATGGTACAATACGAGAATGCTAGATGTTACATTCTGACTTGTAAAGAGTCAAAGAGATGGATAGCTATAATCTTCATTGGATGTAGAGTAAAAAAATGCTTATCTTAAACAGAGGCAAACAACTAGGTGATTGATTGGACAGTCATTTTTTGTGGGAACAATTTAAAGCCGTTAAGTAGACAATAATTGTGGGGTTTAGTTGACATATTGTTTCATTCTGGAGTATGTAAATATTCAGTTTGCTGATCAGTAACAACGCGGGAATTAATTTGGAGTACCCACTGTACACCAGGGGCCATATAATAATTCAACTCTAAGAATAACCCACTAGTAGCCTCTTACCTAAGTTAAACAAAATAAAGGATTTTGCAGTTTTTATAATTGCATCTCAAAAGAATTGTTGTTTTCCCCCCTTGCTCTTTCCTAGTTACATTAGGATCACTGAGCTTAAATTTATGGATTAAGCAGAGATAACTTAGTGAGTGAATACAATAAAATTGATTGTCTGTATCCAACAATGACAACCTAAGAAATAATCTTAGAGATCGAGGGTATACCACTCCAAACATAAACTTGATTATGATGGACAACAAAGCTGCATCTGATGTTTGTAATTGAAGAAGTTTAGTTAGCATTAGGTTCTGCAGAACAATGGAAGGGGACAGTTAATTTTACATCTTACCCTGATTGGACATTTGTGTTTTTATAGTTAATAAACTTGTTCGTCATCACAATGTAGGTAAAGATGGATCTCCGGACCTTAAAAGTTTCATTCAGCAATTCCCAGAAGCTTCTTTTGCTCAAAGAAGCGGTAAGTTCTATTTGTACATCAGTTTATATTTTTTCTTTAAAGAGTAACTCTAGATTGCATTTTCCTATTCCTGTTTTGTAATTTTCGTTGAATAATGACGTGAATTACTAAGAACTAACTCATATAAGTGAACTCTCATATTATTCTCTCTAATCATCTTCCGTGACGACTAAGTTTTTTCTAAATATATTACAAGTTGGTTAATATCCCTAAACTTTTTTTTCCCCGCAGAGAAACCCTCAGACACAAAGGATTCTTCAAATAGAGAAGAAAGGTATGTTGAAAATAGGTTGTGTTCAAACAAGTCATTGTGATTCTCATGTTGCAAGTAATTATCTACTTTTTGATCATGTTGTCGTCATCATCATGTTAGTCTCAACTATTTGGATTTAGCTACACGATTTGTCTCAATTAATTGAAATTTATGCAATGTTAAATCTCAACTATTTGAGCTTTGCTACATGATTCATATTACACCATTAAAATCTATGCAAGACTTGCCGTTTGTAATATTTATGTTTCAGTTGCTTTTAATTGCTAAGTAGAATTTTCTCTTTACTCTTGATGTAGCACCGAGAACAAATCTCATGCAGAGTAACCTTTATTAAAGCTGAAAGATATTTAGTTTTGGGCAAGTCGGGTTCGGTTTTTTTTTTTAAATCCCAACTTGAACTTGACTAGAGCCCGAACCTAACCTGACCGACCTGAACACGACCCGAACAACCCGATTCAAAACAAATTTTTTTTTTTTTGGCTATTTTTCCAATAATTCTTCACTTTTATATTAGTACTCCATCACTATCATACTAACATTGATATTAATATATATAAAAACATCTTAATTTTTAAAATAAAATTTGATTTAGTCCTAAAAAATCAATTAACCCCTCAATTTGGGTCATCCTTCCGAACCTAATTCGAAAATTTTCAATCCAAAACCGATCCGAACCTAAAATCCCTCAATCTAAACCTAATTTTTCTCATATTGACTCATAATGAATCGTCAGATCGAATTTATTTTTAACACCCTAGTCTCAGCCTCCCTACCTAACAACCCTTACACTTAAAAAAATGTCTTTCATTTAAACAAGTCATGATTTACTGGTGATAATATGGCACACGTTTAATGGAATCTTGTTCATTTATAACTCTCATGGTCTATGATAAAGGTCACGTGGATAAGCAAGCGCACAGTACCACGAGATCCCACCTACTGTATCTTCTTTTTGACGAATCTTACTGGCACTAATTCCTTTTGGTACCAGAAGTCAAATTTGGTTGAATCAGAGCATGTTGCGATGTTCTAGTTCTCATAGCAAGATCCAAAGATCGGCCACATGCATTTTCATTGCTAATGTGGATAGAGAATTGATCGGCTCTTGTTAGGTCGGTTGTTACTATGCCGAGTAATCGTAAGGATTCAGACGAATATCTCCAACAACAGCCACTGAAAGGACTGGAAACAGATTACAAGGGGTCAAGGATTACAAGGATTTCCAGCTCGCATTGATTGGGCAGCCTGAGTGGTTTCACGCTATATTATTGATTCTAGCATTAACTTAGTGCTAGCTAGGCATGTGTAAGAGTTTGTGCGCGTTTGTATTGCTTTTTTTTTGTCTATCATTAAAGGCATTGCAATGATCTTTGGTATCACATGTGATCGTCGTACAGAAAAGCTCGGCAGGTTTAATTTCTCATAAACCCACCAGCGAACGATCCATGTGATCGTCGCATAGGAAAACAATTTATCGATCATTATGGTACATTGGTTGCCACCAATAAAATCTAAAGTTTAAATCTCGGTATAACCCAGTTAAATATCTCCCTTATATGTTAGTTATTATTCCAAATACTAGTAGCCATCCGTGATTTATCTCCTCCGTATTAGTCCTAGGACGGATTGACAGAGACGTTAGGGGCGAATGAAATAATCTTTTACCACCAATTATGGTACATTGGCATAGCAGGTATGACTGCAAATTAACATTATAATAGATAAAATTAAGTTAATATCAATTTTATTTAATAGATGGCACAATATTTTTATTTAACATAAGCTTTCTGCGGTGAGAACCATCATATTTATTGATAGCTCTAAGAATTTCCTATATGATATAAATTGACTAGTGTTACGAGGGGTTGCATTAGCATTTTTTTTTTTTAATTTAGGGAATCAATTAATTCTGAAGATAACCGTATAAATTTTTATTATCCGTCATCCGTGAAAAATCAGGATAAATAGTCTCATGTTATTAATTTTGAAATAGTAACTGATATGTAAGAGAGATATTATTAAAATTTAAAACTTAAACTTTAAATTGGTGCTAACTACTAAGACTATCCCTAAAGGACCAAATCACGAATACTTAAGAATTAGTGGTGCGTCGGTGTCACAGTACGATGGCTCGGGGCCGAATTGAAATTTTGGCTCGGCGTTGAGGGAGTCAAGAAAAAAAATTATTAGAGGATTATCGACTTAGTGGGGACCACAAAAGACAAGGATAATACAGATCTATGACAGTAGAATCTTACTACGATTTCGAAAACTCGAAAAACAATTAACCGGAGTTCTTGTTAATAATTTAATGAGCGATCGTTCAACGGAGTAGCAAAAATTCAAAGTAACTGAGCAAGAGAATTGATTTATATTAACTCTTTTATTTTGATTTTGTGCCATAAATTTTAAAGGCTCTTAATGGTTAAGGAAAACAATTCAGTTCAAGGCATGTGGCACTAGGACGTCTGGTTAATAGGAATAGTAATTTTATCCTAATTTGATAGGGAATTTAATATTTGATCGGAATAGAGGAGGGTATAAAAATACTATCGATATTCGATATCCTATCCGAATAACCTATATAGACACACACACACACACAGAAGTAGTCACTTGCGGTGCCGCAGACGTGGCAAATGCCACATCTTTTTTTTTTTTCTTTTGTTCGCGACATCTCCTTCTTCAACGCCTCGCTCTCGGTGGCCGCTCGCGCTGCCGCCCTCATCGCTCCCCTCACCCTCTCGGAGAAGATCCAGCAGCTATCCAACACTGCAGCTGTTGTCCCCCGCCTCAGCCTCCCAGCGTACCAGTGGTGGTCCGAGTCCCTCCACGACATCGCCTCCAACGGACCCGAC
>JBBPFP010000126.1:5428576-5443898 GCA_037974795.1 Kaempferia galanga | reverse complement strand
CGCGGGGGTCGCGCAACCCCTCTGGCACGGCCGCAGGCGTAACGACGCCCTTTCGACGCGTCCGCGAGCATCGCATCGCCTTCCTGCACGTCTGTTGGGGTCGCGACTCCAAGACTGGTGTCAGGTTTGTGTCAGTGTCGGTCACCAGGGGAACGGTATGTTTCGCCAGTTTCGACCGGCTTGACACGAAATTTCTATCCTTGTTGAGATGTGTAATTATTAGAGATTTATCTTTAGTTTTCTAAGTTAATTTTATATGATATTTGTAAATACTTATTCAAGTGGAGCACAATCATTCTCTTACTCTAGGATTCATACTTGTTGGATATTGATTTGAGTAAATCTATTGTTAACCACAGTTTCATATCTCTTGAGCATGAATTAATGCAGAAAACAGCTCCGGCAATAAATTTTTCAATGTAGATTTCTTCGCTAATGTGAATTCGAATAGATCTTGATATTTGTCCCATTATCTGAAACTGCCTTGAACTGAAACTCTAAATGTCCAGTATGGTCCAGATAAGAAAAATATTCTTCGAATTTGAGAGTAAATATATGAACACCTAGTACAGATGTGATATTTTAATCACACATCTGGATGGTTCAATTTTTAAATTGAGCCATTCAAGAAGAACTATCAAATGTACAGAGTTCAAAATTTTCTTGTTCCTCCAGAGAATATTGGATGACAAGTCCCAATTTATAAGGAAATGCTGGTACTAAATCAAGATCATGGATCCATAGTTGCTGTAGAAGTCCGAAGTCCATCAAAGTAAAGGGTGTAATGAGACTTCCACAGTGATAGTTTTGTTTGATTTCTTCAAAATGAACATTGGCCTTTCGGAAAGAATAAGAAAGTTGGCACCTGCATCTAATGTATCTGGAGTAGAACATTGAGGAAAGGCTTTAACGCATTTTAGTTTATAGTTATATTCTTTTGCATAGATAATATGAATACCAGGTGTAGGATTATTATGAAACCATTTAAGGGCTTCGCATAATTCTAAGAAGTTCTCAAAAGTAGAATTTTATCCAAGAGTTCGAATACAAGTTGTAATATGTCCTGGTAGATTATTATGCCCAGAAAACATTCTTTCTGAAGGTTTTCCCGCCTTAGCTCCCAAGATCTCAAGTGATTAGTAATCCAATGGCCTTTGTGGGACCTTTGTGGCGGGTGTAAGAAATAATTCATCAAAGTTTTGTCACAGGATTATAATTCCTCTTGGGGAGAGTTTGTGAGTAGTTACCACAAAACTCAAAGTCGTGGTTGTCATGCAGTAAGTTCTTTCTGGCTAGATTTTTTCATCAGTTGTTAATGAAGTACTGATGAAAAAGTTAGGACCAAGTTTTGCCTTGCAGCTTCAAAGGCTTCATCTAAAAATAAAACCTCTATAAGAAGGTTTCACATAGTCTAGAATGGCTGTTTTGACTGCTACCGAGTTAGAAGAGACTCCAGCCTGAGGGCCTGAGAAAACAGAGTAGCACGAAAATTTCTTTCCTGCCGATATCTGAGCAGTGGTTAAGTAGTTAGAGAATGCAGTAATAATTGAAATTTTATGGTTAGCCATTCTGAGAGCTGTAGGAATGTTCCAAACGTTGTCTATCAGGCATTACTGATCTGAGATCAAATTGGAAAGTATCTTCTTTTGTAGTAAATTGCTGAAGTTCTTGGTTGCCAAACCTCATAGTATTGTAACCATAAGTTCTTACTTTCTTTTATCTATCCATTGTTAGTGGATAAGTAGTACCTATATGCAAAACATAGATAATTAGTGCAAGAGTCGAGATAGTGTATCAGCAAGAGGAATTATTGGTGCCTTTTATATGCTCCCAATTTATTTTTAATCCTCTATTGATGATTATATCAGCAAACTTAATCAATCTTTTGGATCCTAATCCTTTTCTAGTTCCCTTAATTTGCTGACTGTATCAGACAATTGCTTCACAGTCTGTTCTGATAGCAATTTCAGCCTTACTACAAATAAATAGCATAAAAAGGTCAAGAAATAAATAACTGCTAATATTTTATAATCCAAGGAAGTGAGATGTCCTTTTTCTTTGTATTTTCCCGAAGCATGTGTCGGCTGTTAAAATTAGGTCTGCTTGCCTAGGACTCGATCTTGGTACCAATCCATAACAACCAAAGTAGAATCGCGAGCGTATTAATGAAGCAAATTCAAGGAAACAACAACTGGTACCATAGAGAAGCAGCCATAAACTGAAATCTAGATAGAGATTGAGATGCTTTAGGATCATACTTAGAACTTTTTCTAAATAATGCTCCACTCCATCCTGATTCACAACCATCTGTTTTATAACTAAATAATCAGAATCATGGGGTAAAGTAAGGATTATAAGTTGTTTTACCATAGTTTTGATCTGTTTTACTATATATCTTTGTCTGGTAGCCGAAGTTTAATAGTAGATTATTTATTTTTCCAATGTTCTTAAAGTAGGTCTTGCATAATTTAAAAGTCTGAGAAAAGATCTAAGAGTCTTTATATTTCAATTTTATCTAGGAAGTATTTTGGTGGAGATATGTGCTTGGAGGGAAATTTTTCCCATTCCAATTTTAGTACCAAGAAAGTCTATATGGTTAGTATCTAGTTTCATCTTCCTTATGGAAACTCTTAAACCATGTTCTCAAATAAGTTAAATATCATATGAAGCTGTGCAGTGTTCTTCCTTGGTTTTGGAGAAGACTAGTACATCATCTATATAGATACAAGTGAAAGAGGAAACTCCTCTAATATTAAAAGATTTGAAGAGTTACCTTAAGCCCAAATGACATTACACATTACTAGTCATTCAAAGTGTCCTTTGAGACAAGAGAATCCAGTCCATTCTATAGAGTCTGGATGCATCCTAACTTGTTAAAATCCAGATTTCATATTAAATTTGGAATGCCATTTTGAATTCTAAATTTTATTAAGAAGTTGGTATGTGTCTTATATTTTACAACCATTTTCATGATAATTATCATTCAAAAGTTTATAATTAAACACCATTCTGAATTGTCCTCTTTTATGTTCAGCTCCTTTATTTACAATAAAAGGAGAACTTATATGTCTAGATTTCCTTTGTATTGCACCAAGAGTTATTAATTGGGTAATATGTATTTTGCATTCCTCTCTTTCCCAATTAGTATACTTCAAGTCTTACGCTTTAATGGTGAGATTAGGATTAATGATGTTTAATTTACAATATATCCGATCAGTTTCCCAGTATTTAGTAGGGTTTTCTCCTATAATTTTGAATTTTTCTAGTTTAGAAATTAAGGAATCTAAGTCTCCTTGCATGTTAATCAAAGTTAGTAAATAAGTAGGATTTATAAAGTCCTGGGATACTTCACTTTCCTCGTCTTAAAGATGAAGAAAATCTCCTCTGCAAACCTAAATTTTTTTTCGATTTGAAAATTTTTGTGTGCTTAATACTTAACCCCTAAACCCTAAAAGACAAAACCCTAAATGGCATAATCGCAAGCTAAAAAAATCAAAAGAAAAATTAAAAAAACACTGGAAAACTGCACAGGTTCGCAATATTTGGTCCGCAGCTTAACATCTTTATATATATATAATTAAAATAAAACATTTATGGCTCGAAAATGTAATATTCGTATTTTCTACTGTTCTGTGAAAAATTAATCAAACCAGAATCATTTTATTATTGTTTATTGAATTCAGCAAAGTAATGCCCATTGCTTCACTAAAGCCTGTTCAGTGATGAACTCTGACACCATCCTAACACAGATGCACCTTACTAAAATAGCAAATGCAGCTTAAACATATGCCACTAGGTTTACACTGACCTTGCTACAATAATTCACAATGACCATTCCTTTCTGGGAAGCTAAAGCAACAAGGTCAGCGTCTGCGCAGAGACGAACCCATTTCAGCTCATCACCAGGGACCTGTAGCATATCAAAGCTGAATCATTCCATTTCATAACCAAGAAGAAAATATCAGCACAGTTAACAGGACAAACCAACTGAATTGCAATGATTCCAGAAGGTCTGATTGCTGAAAAGGCTTTTAAAGAAACTTTCTTGATGTACCCATTCACTGTTAACATTACTAGGTATTGATCATCAATAAATTCACTGACAGGAACAATTGAGGTTATTCTCTCCCCTTCAGACAAGGATAGCAGCTAGAAAGACCAAAGAAAAAGTAATATTAGAAAGAGATACAACAATTAATTTGTTAAAAATATCATATTAACCAAAAATATAAAACTATAAAGGACTTAATAAACCTGGACCAATGGAGTGCCAGTTGCAGCCCTAGAACATTCTGGTATTTTATAAGCTCGAGCAGAGTAAACTATGCCCTTGTCGCTGCATCACACGTTTGACTCATCAGAAACATGCAATGCATTCTGTGATAGAAATGCTAGTCTACCCATGACGTTATGAACTAAGATTCTTAACACTTTAATTTGATATTCAAGAGTAACACAAAAAATTGTAATGATTCTTTTGATATATTTACACATCATTGAAATATATATCACCATGAACAACCATTATTAAAAGTTTATTTATTTACTTGCACAGTCCAGCATCCAATACACTGCACAAATCTACATTAGAGAGGATTCCCTTCACGTTAAACCATAGATGACCAACCAGACCACCACATTCATGTTATAAGGATAAAGTACATCAATCCTGTCAGAGTTTAGAGTGGAAGGGTGCAATAGTATTGAGAGTTCCTTCGTGTTGAACTTTAGATATTTTCCAACGAGAATACCACATTTATATTAATGTTTGATATTAATCATATAATAGTAGAAATGAAATAATTTTTTTATAACAATATAAATATATCTATATAAATTAATCTCTTTCCTAATACTCTAACATGGTACCAGATAACAGATTAGGAATTCAAACTTGACTTGAGTCAAATATATATACACACACCTAGTCCTCGAAAAATCATCTTACTAAATAGTGTTTCCTAGCATATTATCCACTAAGGTGGGACATCATCATATTTCTTTTTTATTAAGTTAGTGAGAAATTGACAAGAATTAACTTTCTCACAAAGAAGAAACACATACTCATCTAGCCTACAAATCTAATTTCCAAGTTATGAAGGAAAATCATCTAGCCCACTCTTCTTCAATCATCAAGATTCAGAACAACAATAGACACCAGAAAGAAAAGGAAACAATATTAACTGGTACATAGCTAAATGGGGACCCCAAAATGTGTAGCCATGGTAGTTAAAGAGACATATATTAACACGGTGGGTTAGGTAAAAAGGATACTCTAATGAACATAGTCCACAAACTCCATCCTTCGTTTACCTGAAATAAAGAATGTGGTCATGTGTATGACAAACGATGAAGTCAGACATCAAGTCATTAACCCGCATCTTTCCAACAGATTTTCCAATGGTTCCTCTTTGTTGCAGGCTAAAGGTGTTTGGCTTCATGCGCTTGAGATATCCTTTCTCACTAAGTGTCTTCACATAAAGCAAAGTTGGTCATTTTTAAGCCAGAAAAAGTCAATTTTGTAAAAATCAATGCAAATCTACATAGCAATAATCAACAACTCCATGCTCATACCAGAAGCATCTCCTCATTAGGAATAACATCTATTTCATCAAGTTGGCTACTCCCTGAATATTCTATAAATGAACGTCTTGGGCTTCCAAACTTATGCTTCAACTCAATTGCTTCTTTCTCTATAAGCTGAAATACAAAAACAAAACCCCAATAATATGAACATTGGCCAAATATACAACCCTATAATGGGCTCGATGTCACTCAAGCTTGATATTTAGGAAAATATATTAACTTGGGCCAAGCTATCTCAAAATATTCCAATCAAGTTTGTATATTAAGAAACCTACTATGCTCAAGCTTTTGCCAAAGCATTTGCATACTTGTTTGTGTCAAGCTTGTTCAAGAATAAAAAACATAATATTGCAGACTGTCACAATTAGTTTTCAGCTTGAATTCAGGGGAGTGCGAAAAATCATTTAACATGCTTTTGGACATTTAAATTTTTCACAAAACTGCCACCAACCTCAGCACAAAGGATCAACTTTTAAGATCTTAAATTGGCCTAACTTCAACTTCTATACTTAAGAAAAAAACAAGAGAAACTTGTTGCATCAAATTCTCCGTGAGCAGATATGCTGCACAGTATGGTGCTCATCGGAGTAAGGCATCAAAGATGAATCTAGAAAATTTGGCACACATTCAAAAACTAAGCGATATGTTTGCATTGTCACAAGAAAATTCAAGGCACTAGATCTCAACACTGTCAACAATCATCTAGGATTCAATGGCACTTGTCAAGATGCTCAACAGTGAGACAGCCAATGGTGTACAAATAACTTCATAGGAGGAAAAACAAAGCAATGAATATAAGAATTGTTAACCTGAGTGTTCTGAAATAGACAATGGAACTGAAATAAGTACATAGAAAGAAGAAAAAAAACTCGAAAAGTAGTTAACCTAAGTCCACATCTTATAATTAATCAGGTCTGCATCACCCTATAAATCTCGAGATTGGATTATACATGATGAAATATTTATATCATGAATCAGGAATCTATTGGAGAGGGAATTTTTCCCAAGATATTGAATAACTTGCATTAATTGTATGGCTTGTAGAAAAGCTTTCAATATATTATTCAACACAAATTTAATTTTAAATGCTTCATTCTTCCTTGAATTCAAATACCCTCATGTTATACACACAAAAAGCACCGTAGTCCATTCCAACAAACACTGTTATATTTTAATCATTTAAATATCAAAATTTAATGACAGAAAAATCTAAACAAAGCTACCAGCAACAAATTGCCACTATTCTTATAAAAAGATACAAAAGTTTTAATCTCTATGCACTTAGTGGTAGAGAATTAGAATCCTTAGCCAAGTAGCAAGTGTCATTTAAAATTGTATGCATGAGAAAAGTTCAAAAAGAACAACCACCTGGAAGATGAGCTTCTTACTAGACAAGAGTTCATTTAAATTAGAAATCTGATCTGATAATGATTCTGCTTCATCCACAAACTTCTTTCTCTACAAAATAGGCCAAAGCATCATCAGAAATAAGAATGATTGGAATATATTATCAACTATCAATAGCAAATACAGTATAAACCTCAAGAAGAGTAAGTTTCCTCAAAGTAATGTCCAACAAAGCTTCAGCTTGCTTTTCAGATAAATGGTACTCTACAATGACACACAGTCTCAGTATAAAATTGAAGTGAATATATATATATATATATATAAAAAGATAGTATGACTTGATAGGAATGACTAAAAGAAATTTAAAAAAAAAAAGTATTCCTTAGCATTACACTACATAAAATCTTGATGGAGATGTCAAATTGATACTTAAGTTTAAAATAAAAAGAGAAAAAGATAGAAAAAAAGTTCAGTATGCTTTTTTATTAAAAAAAGGTTATTATAGAATAGTTATTGATGAAAATTATAAAATATTTGAAGTTAAAAGTAGAACTGACAAACCTTAGGTCGCAACATTTAGCACAAACGCACTTATGGAGATTCCTAAGGAAAAGAGACGTAATATGTTCACCTACTTGACAACATTTGCATTCAAGGCACTGAAGAATAGAAAGACTACAGACTGTTTGCTTCAGATATTGAAGGGTAGGATACCCAAGATGACTATGCAATTAGAGAGAAGCATTGACATATGCACAAAGGAATGATGGAGCCACCGAGGATTTAAGATTTCATTAACTCTAACCTGAGTCGGACTGCAAGGAGAAATATGATCACAATTAATTTCTCAAAATGATCATGCATGCCCTAGATAAGTGAACTAATCAGGAAATTATTCTAAAATTAGCGATGATAGTCTAGAAATGGCCTATGTGAGTGGTCATCTCCATATCTATCTATATAACTGGAATAGATTGCCAAGCCATAAGCCTGAGAAATGGGGCCCATATTATAGATCTCGAGCTTCTATCCAAGCTTCATTGAAGAAGAAGCAGCAAAGAAAGTAAGACATGCCAATGGATTGTCATAAGAAAGCAAGTTGTTGAACATCATTTCACTCACACACTATCTAGCATGCTCAGGAATCTCAGGAGCTAGGGTGGTGAGGTGCTCCAGCTGGTCTTAGCCCATTAACCACTCTCGAATAAGAGTGTCCCAAGAAGGCCCAGGAGGCATAATTTTTACCGTTCAATTTTTCTCTAGAAATCATCAACGATTTAGAAATGGTAGGAGAGATTGGAAGGGAAGGCATTGTGGAAGTGGTAGAGGAATCTGACAATTCAAGAAGCCAAAGGTGCGGATTGTTCACTAAATTAGATCACACAGTAAATGGGCCAGCGAAATGGGAGATGACAGATGTTGGATAATAGGCTGCCCAAACTGAAAATGAGCCTGAGGTCTGCCAGCCCAATAGGTCTTATAGAACAGGAAAACCAACTTCTTGACTGCACTTGGATGAAATTCTGCTGGCCCGAGAAAGGTTACTGACCAAAACAACCAGATCTGCTGCAATCCAGCAGATGATGACAATGACACAATCAAGAGGTCGGACTGCTTCACCAGTGGCACAATCGAGTGACACCAGGGAAGACATCACTCAGTGAATGCTAGATTGAGAAACAAATCAGATTTCCTTTTCTTGATCCTGAAAACTTCAACAATAATCGCATCGTGACGAAGGAGATGGCCACATGTTGCATTGGCAAGGATGACCAGTGGATGAAAGGAGATGACAGTAACCCTCAACTGGTTGTACGATTACTGTGACGTCGACAGAACAAAAAGCATGTAGATGATGCCTCTTGATGGGCAGTGCTCGATTGATTGAATGATGCTTGAATGTTGTGACCGGAGTAAACAATGTGAAGATGAGACAAACGCCTCACAGGAGACCGCAAGATGTCCAGTGACTGACAGTGGCAGAAAGCATATTAGGCACGTTGCAGTGGAATATTAGGTAGGCTTCCTTTACTGGTACTTGTTGTATAAATAGGTATTATTAAGAAATATAGAACATTACACAGATCCCTACACATTACATATTTACACATAAACCCATTCATCCAACCGTAACATAAATGAACTGATACTTGTTGCAGAAGTAATCAGATTGATTCATGTTAAGGTTGGAGGGATAATGCCCTATTCCTATGCAATGATAATAAGATTCCATCACTGCCAATCCCTTTTTCAACAAAGTTCAAGTTCCTTTCTCTGACTCAAAATTTAGGTAGAACATTCATCATCTTGCAAATATTGTGGGTGAAAACACAGTGATATCATTGTGTAAGTATTGATGAATTTTAGGTATTACGGGTTGATGATTCAATGAATTTTGTGGTATAATAGCCTGTGTTGATGCATTTGAGCTGATGCTAATGCTATGTTAGTGAGGAGTTGCATTAATGCAATTTGTATAAACTGTTACTGCAATAATATGCAATTACTTTGATACATGGTGTGAATGTCATGATAGCATCATGCGATAATGTATCTTTGGTTAGATGTATCATTTTTTATGCGGCTGCATTGTTATGGCGTTATGACAATCTGATTAAATTAGATACATAATGTTAATTGTTTTGATAGCACTTCTGATGGTTTATGATTTTATATGCATCCGTTTCATAATATTCCAACACTTTCTACCACACTGACGTTCATATATTGTCCACAATTTCATTAATAGTGGTGGCCTTGCCTTGGCTCACTACTTTATTTGATGTTTACAATAATTACCATAAAATCTTGTCTTTTTTATCGCTTTCTGCTTTAACACTGGCTGTTACCATTAAGATTATGTATGTTTGGGCAATAGTAATCAACAAGTAAATATCACCCACCCCTAACGAAGGTAACATAAAATACTTGGATTTCAACCAAAAAAAAGACGACCAAACTCTCAATCAACAATCAAAAGTAAGAAATGGGATCAAGGGAACCTAATCCACAAACAAAATTGAATGTCTGTTCTCCTAATAATAAATATATAGCACAGATTGTTCATCTATTCCAAGAGCAATTGCATGATGAATAAGATAATAGTGTTTGTTCACTAATCACACATTAGTATAGTCAGAGACAGACTAGACAAATAAAGACATACCTTTCACTAAAGAAGTAATAGCCAGAATGTTACTAGAAGTTTTCCTGATTATGTTTATAATATCATCCAAATTATCAAGACCAATAATGATGCCCTGAGAATAAAATTAATGGATAAAAAACCTCAATTTTTTTAAACTTTAGGCATTTGATATAGTAGAAGATATACCTCAATAATATGTTTTCGCTCTAGAGCTTGACTAAGCTTAAATGCTGCACGCCTTTCAATGACAGAACTCCTAAAATCAAGAAACGCCTGAAAAAAAACAAATTATTTACTTTTGCTATTATATTTCAAGTTATCTAGCTAAAAATCTATTATCAGGAAATATCAGTTTATATTGAAATCTCAGTTTATGTTGGGATATCATCAACTGAAATGAATATTTCGCCCATTCAATATCTGACAAACCCCTACCAAAATTTATAAGAGGAACTTTGGTAGGATGATTTCTGTAAATATGAATGGCATAATAAAGAGCTTATGTTTCCTTAAATTCACCAAACATGCACAAACATATTACAACACCAAACAATGAATGAGCATAACAGATCTTGTAATATTTTTCCAACTGTATAAAAGGCGAGCAAAATTCTGACAACATAATATCTCTTTCACAAGAAAATTTTACCAAGAAGAATGTAGATGGAACCTTATTTTTTATTGATTAAAATTTCACTTCAAAAATAATATATACAAATATATATTATTTGTCAAGTTTTAAATTTGCTATGTTACTTTTGTATATTTTGTTTTCTTTTAGAATCCAATTAATTAGGATGGGTGATATAAGGGAGAGGGAGGGAAGTTCTGGAAAGATGTGCATAAATGATGAAACTATATATGTAACTTTGTGTTTTTCCCTTGTATCTATGCATTCAAGTAATCAGGCCCTTGGATGCGAAGTCAGGAGGAGGATGAGAAAGGAACACAAAATTGCATGTAAAGCTCAATTCATATAAATCTTGTGTCATTTTTTTCTCCTCTATTATATCTTCATCCAAGAAAACACACTTTTGGGCCAATAACGAGTCAACATTCTTTTCAAACTTTTCTTCCATCCAAGAAAAGCACAAGGTTGTAAAAAAGTGCAATTAGTTTCCTAACTTTGTAAAACTTTTCTTGAGAAAATCCTTATTTTCCAATTAGTTTCCTAACTTTGTTTTAAGAGCAGCAGGAGTAAAAGTGTTTGTCCCACCTATTAGTAACGATCAAAATGATTAAACCATGTTTTGTCACATTAATTATAATATTTTTTGGCCTCACTTTACCCTATACAACTTCCATCCTAATGGATTCAACGTGTCTAAATATAAAATTCAATATACACCTTTGAGCATTTCCTACCATCACTTTTTTCATTTTAACAACCACTAGAGCTCATCCCATTCCTCTTGGATAATAATACTAATATTTAATTTTCGTAATAACCCTACACATGAGCATAGCATTTACATCTTCCTATATTAACTTTTGTGTGTTTTACATAACTAACATTCTAACTAATATATAATATAGCAGATAACCCCACGTTTGAAAAAAAAAAAAGATGCTTTTAGCCTTAAAGGGTTCATACAATACTTCATAATATTTCTTCACTTCCCCAAGTAGTCATCTCCTTCTAGATTTAAAATTTTGAGCTGTGACGGTTTCGATTTATAACCATAACGATACAATTTTAGTATATAGCATCCTGTCATGTCATACCGATACTATTTTGGTACTTTTAAAATAAAAAATATATTAATTCAACAATAATTTTATTAATATTTGATCGCTATAGATTCTTTCTATGGAGCTAAATTTGATATTATCTCATAAAAATTTTGATACTTGATATGGGGTAGATGAGGAAGTCATGTGGGGAGGGAAAGCTTTTTCCCTTTCGGCCACTTTTTCTAGGGTTCTCTAACACGAGGGGGATCATTTTTCTCTCCTACACCTGTTCTAGCTCTCCTCTCTGTTGTCCTCGCCAACGATTTCCTTCCCCGTGCCCTCCGCCTGGCAAGCTCACCGCCAACCTGATCGCACATCTTCCTCACGACAGTGTCATTGATCACAACCCCTGCGCTCGCTATCATTGCCACCTCTGCCAGCCACCGATCCAGCCCCCAACCTCCTCCGATCCTCACGCTTCTAACTCATGTAGTACATGTCGTCTCCACTCCACCCTCGTCGTCAGCTAGGTCGCCTCCTCTCCTCCCTTGCTTCCGGCCAAGCCGCTTCCTCCGCTAGCTAGGCCTTCTTCACCCTCTATGCAGCTAACCACCGTCGTCATTCTGCGGTCCACACGAGCAACCGACAGATGTTGTCTCCACCTCCGCAGTCGATCCGACCGCCGAGCCCTTGCTATTACGCACCCTCTGTTATCCTCTGCATCCTCAATCAATCAGACCTCAAAACCCTCACTAGCCCCTCGCCCCGCCTCCGCAGTCGATCCAGCCTCCGAGCCCTCGTTGTCGCACGCCCCCTTGGTAATCAATTAGACCTCCGAGCCCTCGCTATCACACGCCCCTGTTGTGCTCCGCCTCCTAGAGCCCTCTGATGACCTCATTGTCGTCAGCTTTGAGGCAGATTCCAACTTCGATATCCCGGGCTTAGCGTTGTAAATGAACCGAACGTTCGTGAACAAGCTTCGTGTTCGGTTTGGTAAGAGCTTGTTTATGTTTGTTCAATATATACAAGATCAATTAAATGAACAAACTTGAATAACTCATTTAACTAAATGAACAAGCTTGAACATACATGTTCAGCTCATTGAACAATGTTCATGAACATGTTCGTGGACAACATTTGTGAACAATGTTCGTGAACAACATTCGTGCAATGTTCGTGAACCATGTTCATCAATAAAATTCTTTTTTCAACTTGCTAAATAAATTAAAAAAACTTTCAAAATGAACAAATAAATTTATATTTATCAAGCTCAATAAAAAATCAATCTTAAAATTTAAAAGTTTCAAATAATCAAACAAGCTTGAATTGAGATCTCGATAACATCTAAACAAACGAAGCTCAAGCTCGTAAAAAAGAAACTAAGACAAGCCAAAACACCACAAAGCTTAACTCAATCATGCTAGATCAAGCTCTCCACTCGGCCCTGCAGACCGAGCCTCCCCTTCATCTTCGATGGGCCGCGCCATTCGGACGCTCCAACTCACCTCCACTCCAACCCGACGACTCTCCCAGGCCAATGCATAATAGCACGTGGACTAGACACGTGGAACAACATGGTTGACGTAGCATGATCCCACAAGATCTCAGGTGATTTGACCCCCTCTGGCATGGTGATGGGGCACCCTCCTTAGATATGATATAAGCACACCATCCCCTCTAAACATCTCATTCATTCGTGTTATAAAAGGAGTCCGCTCCCCGCTCCCGCACGCCAAGGTACATATACACCTTTACATACAATTGCATACACACATCTACTATTTATCTTCTTCATCTCCCCCGCCAGAGACTAACTTGAGCTTCTGAGTAGACGAGCGAAGCACTCCCGACCTCTATTCTAACCCCCTCCTTCGCTCTTCGCAAGTGATTCAACCCTCCCATTGGAAATTATATCATTTTCTCCATGTTTATCCCTCGTTGATGGATGAATTAATCATAGACAAAAGGAAGAAAATAAATTATTTTTTCTGATAGAGAGAAAAAAATTAATAAAGGGAGGGAAAAGAAATTAAGAGACAAAAAAGAATGATCTATGAAAACAAAAAAATAAAAACATGAAAACAATTGTAAAAATGACCTTGTGACCCGTTGTGAGATCACACTGCCTCTGCAACCTGCTGCAAGGTTGCTGAAGCCTTCGTAACCTGCTGCAAGGTTGCAGAAGCCTTCGTGACCTGCCACAAGGTCACGAGAACCTTCGTGACCTGCCCCAAGGTCACGTCGCGACCTGCTGCAAGGTTATAGCGGCCTCCGCAACCCGCCGTAAGGTCGCAACGACCTCCACGATTCGCCATGAAGTCATAATGGCTCTACGACCTACCGCAAGGCCTTCGGGATCTCACAATTCCGAGGTGTCGTGTCGATTGGCATGATAAATTTCACCCATGCTTTCACCCATGCCAACCAACACGACTCAAGATCTTAAACGATGGTTGCAATATATTAAATTACCGAAACTTAATTCCATTCATCACATATAATATATCCTTCCCCCTTCAATCTCTAATTGGTCACTAGCACAAAGCATCAAAGCATCAACACAATACTGGAACAGTATCTTTTCGATCAAAGATTGAAGTTACTACACAACTTGAGATTTTAAACCTTGATGTCGAGTGGCATTGAGTTTCGGTGATTTAACGAGAATATACGTTTGTCGTTTGACCCAGAAATGCACTAGATTTCAAACCATGGTGTAAATGTTATTCAAGGATTCTTATCCATACATCCCAAACTAGTAGATGTTATGATTCTCGAGATAGGAAGAAAGAATGAGCAAAGCAACTGTGAGCAACACCATGGAAGAAAACAGTCAATTCTAGACAATAAATTCTTAGGCACTAAAAACATGATGCAATGCAAACATTATTAGGGTTTTTTCCTACCTTCATATAGAATGTCATTATTGTTCCAATTACAGTTACGACGCTTAGGTTGATATTTTTACAATAAAGCACTATTCTATTTGAAAATTGGTCCTTGTGAAAGTCAACAAAAGAATATTCAAATCCTTTTTTTCTCTCTATTTTTTCAATAGTTATCTTATTGAATAGAGCAAGTAGGCAAATGCATCACTCCATGATATAAAATGCCCCATCGAACCCTACAATCCAAAGTGCACAAATAAGGCACCTCATTTTTATAAACAGACTTGGTTGGCATGATAAAATACAATAAAATTTATTTAAATATAAATAATAATATAGTAGGAGATCTAGAGCTATTGAGTAGCTGGATCTGTATAGCTGACTGCGTCTAGTGGACTAAAGGCTTAGTTGTTGTATTATTCTCTCAATAAGCTTACAACCAACCTTCGTAATTCATGACAGATGTAAAGTAAATCTTATCGTATCTCGTGCTTTATGTCAGTGTGTGGTTGTGCTTTATGTAAAGTAAATCTTATCGTATCTTGCTTTATGCAAGGAATCTGCTTTATATGAAGACAAGAGGTAATGCGACGGGCCTAATGAGCACCCGGTTCCTTTTTACAACCCTATATAAGTGGTCCATATCCCATTGCAAGACATCAAGCAATCCTTGAGTCTT
>JBBPFP010000126.1:5389953-5400844 GCA_037974795.1 Kaempferia galanga | reverse complement strand
CTGGTCGGTCGAGCGGAGCTCCCAGGCCATTCTGTAGTTTTCATAGGGAGTTCCTGAAGGTCTGAGTTGGCCGAATCACTTGCACGTTCGGGAATATTTCTCTGGAGGTCTAATCTCTGGAGGTCTGATCTCTTCGTCTAAATGTTTTGATGGCGCTGGCTAAACTGATCACATATATCACTGGTTGGATGGCTGAGATGGTGAGTGGCTGACCCTGGTGGTAGGGCGTTGGAGTCATGCTGACCGACCGGATGAATCTGGTAATCCAGATGAGGTTCCGTTCGGCCCGTCTGGTTTGTCCCGGCTAGTAATGAACTGAAGTGGTGATTCGTGCGAATGAGTGGTTAAATGCTGGCCGACCGGACATCCTTGGCCATCTGGGTGAAGACTCGTTCGGCCTGTCCGGTCATCATGACCTTTACCCGTTCGTTCGGCTTGGCGAGAAGAATTAGGCTCACTTAGGATATTTCACCCTCTTAGTGAGATGGTTTGCCTTTTCAGTCTTCCTGCCACATGGCGCCTGGCTGGCTTCCGCTTCCTCGCCACATGGCACTCTGCTGGAATCCACGTCATCCTCCATGTTGGCTTCATAACCTTACCAGATCAACAGCCTTACCCGGTATTGTAAAAGGTGGGTTTTTAGACTCGAACCTGTGACCTCCATAGTAATTTTACCGTTGCACCAAGGCTTCCTCCTTTTCATGTTTAAATTTACTATACACATTCAAAAATTTACTACTTTTAATTTATGCTTTCTGATTCAGTTTTGAGGACATGAATTTATTAAGGATGCTTGCGGAATCCATGAGTTTTGTCTTGAAGTGATTTAGAGTTTGATCCTTCTTGAGAACGCTGACGAATGAGCCACCGATGAGTAGGTGTCAGTGTTGACTTGGTCGTCGATTGCCTAGCATCAGTAAAGACTTACGAAGAGATCCACAGGAGCATGAATGGGAGAAAACGAGAAAGAGTGGGTTAGAATGAATGTCGAGGGTTTCCCGACACAACCACTCTGACACTCAAGTAAGTCTCCGGTAAAGGAGAAAGAAAGAAGAACAATAGTCTAGGATTTATGGGTGCGTATGCGAATACATGCACCCGTAGGAGTGCACTACCTTTAATAAAGTTGCGGCTATGCTCCCCGTGTTCCGAGATTCACACTAGTGTTACCTACGTTTCTTGAAATAAATGGCTACTTTGCTGATCTTTCCCAGATTAAACAACGACGTTTCCCACATTCCTTGGGGAACAATGGCTATATTGTTCGTATCTTCAATGAGCAACATGGAGCTGGGGATGATCCTAGTTCGGGAGTGATGCTGAGTATAGAGTGATAGACCTAGGGATGATCCTCATCTGGTAGCAATGCAGAGTCGAGGCAGCATGAAGTCCCTAGAGTACAACAGAATCAGGGAGTAGTTAACTTTGGCTGCCACCTCAGTAGAACTATTGACCTCCTTAACCACGTGGCACCCTCTGTAGAGAAAATGGTCCATGTGACACCCTAAACAATACATCTTCAAAGAAGTTGAGGCATCATCTAAATCGCAATGATTACTAAGATTTGGTTTGATCCATGTGCTCAATCAAACAGTAGATGACCCATTCTACTCTCATGATTGTAGATATCGATCGATCAGAATTGAACAAGTAAAGATATATTAGGTCGAAGAAGTATGTCATTGTCGGTTCGAAAAGAATGATACTTGGATTACTAAAACAAATAGAAGAAGGATGGCATTGCCCTTATTATGTGACCATTGCTTCTATGTTTGCCACTAGCATCTCTTTCATCTGCAAGCACTCTAGTTTTCATTTTGTAGTAAGTTGTCCTATTCTTCATTATCACCGTCTACTCTGACCAACTATTAATCACATGTCCTCCATGTATAGCTTCTGTAGTCTTGTATGCCTCTCAATGGCTATAGAGTCTTCTTCTACTCCATGATATAGGTCTATCCGGTCATGTTTATCCAACGTACCTTGCTGGGACACGTGCAGTCATCTTGTCGCGAATGTTGACTCTCTAAAGACTTGGAAGGAGGGAGACTCGGAGCCGAGAGGATCTGCACACCAAAGACAAACTAGAAGGTCGAAAATGTTAAAGACCGGGCCAAGAAAAATGTCCTCGACGCAAGTACTCCGTAGCTCAATTCAGTGGATCAGTGCCAAGAAGAGGAACAGTAGCAAATGTGGAGCTTAATTTAAAATACAAAATAAGGTTAATCAAAAAATATAAAATATTTAATTTTGTTGTTTTTTATTATTTAATATTCAGCTATAAAAAATAAGTAAAAGTAAAATAAAATTAAGGAGATTATCATGAGTTTTATTATTTAATTTATTATTATTATTTTTGTAGTTTTAAAAATTTTATTGATTCGGATTGGTTTAGCTTTATTCGATTTAAATGAGAAAATTTATTTTTTTCTACTTTTGCAAATTTTAGAAAATTAAGTGTGTGCTAGCAAATTAATGCCCTCACAGATTAATATAGAATTAGAATTTGAAAATTGACAAACACATGATTGAGATATTTGTCACATTTTATAATTTTAAAGCTTTTATAATATTTGAATCTTAAACATAAATAATAATAATAATTATTATTATTAAAAGTTACAATTCTAAAAATATTTTTAGAAAAAAATATGTTTGAGAATCTAGATCTTATTAATGCCAATTTAGAGTTTAAAATGTTTGGAACTGATCGTTAAACACGCAGAAAAGCATAGCAGAACAAATAAAAACATCTAATCCTTCCAGAATATCTATGCGAAGGAAACACATATCTAAGTTTATTACTAGTCTATCATATAGAATGAGTATTTACCTTTGTTGCGTGCCCTTCGCAATCCCGACAGCAACCTTCTTTAATCTTCTTTGGATCTTAGCGTGATCAAGCGTTCGCACTTCTATGGTATCCACACAAACAAAGATTTGGAGAAAGAAAATAAAATTGTAGTGCTAGCCACAATCAAAGTTTCGACCAAGAAGAGGGAGAAGAAGAAGACTAAGGAAGAAAGTGATTCTCTTAATGAAAAATGAATCCAAAACTCCTATTGTATTCATCTAATCAAAAGTTTTAATTGACATTAATATTCCATTAATTCAATATATGACTCTAAGTCTTCTTCGACATGACCAAGTTAAAATTGGTTATTCATCTTCCATGATGAATTTAAGTTGATAATGAGTTTGACTCATCATGATGACTGTGACTCATTATGTGGATCAATGACTCTAACTCATTGAACCTATCCGAATTTCATCATCTGACTCAATGAGTCAAACTCATATCAATCCAAATTAATACAATGAGTCTAATTTAATGGGCCTAACTTGAGTTGAACTCAGAATGGACAAATCCAAATTAGACTCAATGCATTAGTCCAATAGTTCATCATATGAACCTAACAAGCCTAATCAACTCTTAATTGGCTCTTAGGGCTAACACTAACACAAAAACAGACAAACACTTATCACATTTTAAAATTGACTGATTGAACTGGGTAGATTGAGTTTCATATTTGTCAGAGATAATTGTTGACTTTTCAAAAACATCTCTGTGTCTTCGTCGGAAACACTATAAAACATTGCTCACCATTGAGATTACAATTTTCAAGAATTTGTGTCGCTTTAACTTCTTCGCCTCCTGAATTGTGCACCTGTGTCTATTTGTATACAGAAACAAGGGCTTCATCTAAAAGAAATTAAAATTTAGACCATGAACATTTATTTCACCTAGTCAATTAATTTTTAAAAGATTTATGTCCTATTTGCATAAATAGAGTTTATCTCCCTCATCAATGACCACAAAATGTTAAGCAGCAAGGCTGATTTTATTTTAATCAAGGCTGATTTATCTTGACAAGAACAGATAACTATAGTTAGATGCGAAAAGATATTGAGATAATTTTATATTTTGGCTTCTTTAAATTCATCACCATCTACGAAAATAGATGGTGAAGAATGAAACTAAAATTTTATTTTTATTGGCAGGGGCCGCGCAAGCGCGTACCCCCTCTATCACAAATTATGACGTCCACTCTCCCACTTGAGGAGATGGTAAACCAACGCCCTTCCAAAGTGCAATAGAAGTCGTTGATTTAGGCCACGAGCCTTCTTGATCACCCATCGACCCCGTCCAGGTAAGTATGATCCAACGTTGCCCACAACACCGATCTTATACCCATCTATCTTCTCTATTTCTATTCCAGTCCAAGATGTGGGACTAAAACCCATGAATGTGATTAATCCCTCCCTTCTCCTTGGAAACGGACAACAGAACTCCCTCTAGGTCGGTTCCGAACATAGCAGAATAGAGCTTCATCTTTCAACTTTGCTTTCTTTCTCTAAAGACTTGGAAGGAGGGAGACTCGGAACCGAGATGATCTGCATACCAAAGACAAACTAGAAGGTGGAAAATATTAATGACCGGGCTAGGAAAAATATCCCCGACGCAAGTACTCCGAAGCTCAATTTAGTGGATCAGTATCAAGAAGAGGAGCAGTAGCAAATGTGGAGCTTGTAGTTGTGTTTCACATACCTATGCCTATGGGTGAAGACCCCCTTTTATAGTGCAAGTTTTTTATTATGCATGAATCTCAATGCACCTCTTGAAAAGTATATAGAATTCTGATATTTTGACAACTTTCGCTAATTAGGCCCACTATATCTGCGTTTGGTGGGCTACAAGCTTCTACCCACTATGTGAATATCCTCGATATACTTCAGATATTAACCAAATTCGTAGTCAAGTAATTACTGAAATAGAAGCAAGTGAAATAAAATGGTGTTATATTACTTCGACTTACTCTGAATAAGCACTTATTGGGATTAAGCTTGAGCCCGTATTACCTTAGTGTACGACAACTTTTCTCAATATCCAAGATCTGAGTCTCAGATGGAGCAGTCTTGATTAGGATGTCCTCCACGTACACTTTGATACTCCTCACAATTTGATACTTGAAGACTCATCCATAAGTCGTTGATAAGTTGCTCCTGCATTCTTTAAGATGAACGACATGATACTATAACAAAATATCCCGTTAGCAGTAAAATTAATTTTTTTCTTGATCTTCGGAAGCCATGGAAATTTGGTGATTGCCTTAACAGGCATCCAATATACACATGAGTTCATGGTCGGAAGTTGAATCTAACAGTTGGGACTTGTTGAGTTCTCAGGTCGATGCACCTCAACTTGTCCTTGGCATGAACCCCAACATTATGTTAGCGAGCTAAGTCGGGAATTGAACCTCTTCGATGTGCTTGACATCAAATATGCATTATTTTATTAAGAAAATTCATATAAAAGCCATTGATGATATATACCGAAAATTTTAAATCATCTTCTCCATATTTTTATTTTTATTTTTTAATATTTAATAACAAAATTAAAATACAAAATAAGGTTAATTAAAATTTTAAAATATTTAATTTTGTTGTTTTTTATTATTTAATATTCAACTTTAAAAAAAGTAAAAGTAAAATAAAATTAAGGAGATTATCATGAGTTTTATTATTTAATTTATTATTATTATTTTGTAGTTTTAAAAATTTTATTAATTCGGTTTGGTTTAGTTTTATTCGATTTAAATAAGAAAATTTAATTTTTTTTTTTTTACTTTTGTAAATTTTACAAAATTAAGTGCGTGCTAGCAAATTAATGCCCTCACAAATTAATATCGAATTAGACTTTTAAAATTGACAAACATATGATTGAGATATTTGTCACATTTTAGAATTTCAAAGCTCTTATCAGATTTGAATCTTAAACATAAATAATAATAATAATAATTATTATTATTATTAAATGTTACAAATCTAAAAATATTTTCATAAAAAAATATGTTTGAGAATCTAGATCTTATTAATGTCAATTTAGAGTTCAGAAACAGACAAACACTTATTATATTTTAAAATTGACTAATTGAATTGGGTAGATTGAGTTTTATATTTGTCAGATATAATTGTTGACTTTTCAAAAACATCTGTGTCGTCTTTGGAAACACGATAAAACATTGCTCATCATTGAGATTACAATTTGAAAACACCTATATCGCCTTAACTTCTTCGCCTCCTGAATTGAGCAATCACTCGATAGTCACACTTATTTTACAAGATTCTTTGGAGGCTTTTTGCTCTCGTTCAACACCATATCAATTATTTTGGCTGTGCTGTCACTACTTAGTCTATTTGTTTACTAAAACAAGGGCTTCATCTAAAAGAAAAAAAAAGAAATTAAAATTTAGACCATGAACCGTTTATTGCACCTGGTCAATTAATTTTTAAAAGATTTATGTCCTATTTGCATCAATAGAGTTTATCTCCCTCATCTACGACCACAAAATGCTAAGTAGTAAAAAGAAATTAAAAGATTTATGTCCTATTTTATATTTAGGCTTCTTTAAATTCTTCACCATCTACGAAAATATAACCATCCATTAATTATAAAAAAAGGAAAATTAAGCTAAAATTTTATTTTAATTGGCAGGGGCCGCGCAAGCGCGTACCCCCTCTATCACAAATTATGACATCCACTCTCCCACTTGAGGAGATGGTAAACCAACGCCCTTCCAAAGTGCAATGGAAGCCGTTGATTTAGGCCACGAGCCTTCTTGATCACCCGTCGACCCCGTCCAGGTAAGTATGATCCAACGTTGCCCACAGCTCCGGTCTTATACCCGTCTATCTTCTCAATTTCTATCCACTCCAAGATGTGGGACTAAAACCCGTGAATGTGATTAATCCCTCCCTTCTCCTTGGAAGTGGACAATAGAACTCCTTTTACGTCGGTTGTGAACTATAGCAGAATCGAGCTTCAACTTTCAACTTTGCCTTCTTTCTCGCGATTTTGATCATCATCGTGGTTGTTTCATGGCTATTAGAATGCAGCGATGTGCTCACTTCACTAGTCTGCATGCATGTTTTCCCCCCTGCCCTTCTTTTATCTCCCTTTCTCCACGATTTTGGGAAGGATGCCTTTGTTTACATGAAATGGACAACAAAACTCCTTCTGGGTCAATTGAGAAACAAAGCATCATGGAGTTCCCATCGACAACCCTGTGTTTCTTTTTGATGGTATTGATCATCATTGTCACTACTGTTTCACGGTGGTTCAGCCGCAGCAATGCTCACTTCAAGAACCAGCAAATTCCACCTATCGTGCTCATTTCATGAACCAGGAAGTTCCACTTTTCATTGCTGAGTTCATATGGAGAGGGATCAATGGTTGGCTTGCAGGTGTGTGATTCATTTGAGGCCTATTACTTTCTTGTTGATGTGGTTTCTGAGTGGAGATTCGCATGGTCTTCTGGGTTTAGCTTTGTCAGGTTGAGGCCACTAAACAGATTGCACAAATGACTTATTCGACGATATGTTGTAGAGATGATCTTTTTTTGAATAAGAAATGAATTAGCTTCAAATTATTTACGGAGTAAACATGAGCTTTGAGAGCGACATGTTGCGTATTTTAATTTCTTGGTCTTGTCGCATTGGTTTATATTTGATATAATAGAAGTTGCTTCCAAATATGCATGGTGAGTAATGATCTTCTTAACCGAACATAGTATATTTGTGTGCCTTAGTTGACCCTTGATGTTAAAGGAGCCTTTTTTTAACAGATTCTATGACAATTCTATCTGTGACCAGAAAATATACTAAGTATTCATAAACAGTAAGAATATGTATAAAAATAACAAGTGCTTCAAGTTAGCAATGTGATTGGACGAGTGAGGGAATGGAGGAAGAAAATTCCATTGTGAATAAGTTTGTAGTTCTATATTGGAAGTTTTATATCTTTAATGTTGATTTATATTTTGTACGGAGGTAATTCATGAGAGTCACGTGGATAAAACATGTCCATAATCTTGCTTTACCTAATTGGCAAGCTAAGAATCAACGAAGATGGTGCTTTAGGCTCCCGACCTCCAGCTACTGACTCCTGGTTATCGACTCCCGGCTATCGGCTACCAACTCCCGACTCTAGACTATTGACTCCAGCTATTGACTCCAGGTTACCGACTCCCATCTTCAGGTAGGCCATACAAACTAGGTTATTAAGGATTAGAGTGATGACCATTATCTACAGAGAACGTGGATAGCACGACTATTATGGAGAAAATGACTGAAAATACAGCCATTTACCCCCTAATAAACAAGCTATGATGGTCATTTATTTCCGAAGAAACATAATAACGTTCGTAAGAAACCAGAAGAATGTTGTGAATGATCTCATCACTATAAAAGATAACTAACCCATATGAGAAAAAGTACACACATATAACGCATCAAACCCTAATTTTGGTTACAACTCTTCTTCCTCTCCAAAGTCTTACCTGAGCATCGGAGTGGCAGGGCCAGGAAACCCCCTCCCCTCCCCTTAATCATCATTCTAACCTACTTCGTTGGGCATGTTCTTCATCTCAGGTACTTAGGAAGAGTTTCCTGAGATTACGTGACCTGACAACCCCCCCAGATAGTCCATATAGCGGCACCTCACCATCGAGTTGACCATCAACGTTCTCAGGCAGGAATAAATTGGTGTCATCTATGGTAAATCTAAGTTAAGAATAGAACTAAGACATTGTAGGATGGACGACACCGGAAAATCGACCACTGGAGATAGTGAAAAATCAATTTTCATCAATATGACGACGGACGACTTCAACAAATTAGTTGTGGCTATAGTAAAGGTTGTGTTGCTCCCAACAGTCAGTATCACCTAGGCTCAGCTCCTTAAATGAGCCACCATCCCAACCCATTGAGGCTTCACCAATGTTGCAACATTAGTCAGGTCTTCAAAGGAAACTTCCTATCGAAGTCCCCCAAAGAAAAAGTTATGCATATCAGGCAAAGTATAGGACTCTAGGGGTTCTCCCTTCTCACAGGATATCCTTCAAGATGAACTTCTAAGACATTTCCGAGCACTGTAAATCAAAGAGTATAATGGCATGACTAATCCAAAAGACTATATCTATAAATTTGAAAATGCCTCTCTAATGCATCAATACAGATATAAGGTCAAATGTCAGATTTTTCCTGACGACTCTAACGGGTTCGGCGTAAAGATGGTTCAATCATCTTCCAACATCTTCTGTTTGGTCTTTCAATAACTATAAAGTGGTGTTCATGGGGTGTTTTGCTATTAGTCAGAGATTTCAAAAGACTCTGCATGATTTGTTCCCCCTCAAACAAAAGCCCAAAGAGCCTCTAAAAGAATACCTGCAAAGTTTCAATCGGATAGCTAAGAATACACATTTTGTTACTCCTGAGATGCAAATCAGTGCATTCTCGCATGGCTTAATTGAAGAGGATTTCTTTAGATCCCTCATGAAAAAACCCCCGGTTGACTTCGATGGGTGGGCTCTAAAATACGTACAAGTGGAAGAAGCCCAGTCAGCCAAAAGGAAAGAAGTGTTAACCCCAGCCTTGATGTCTACTCAATTGGATCAGAAGTTGCCCCTTCCTCCGCTACGAAATCAGGATTTCACAGATCATAAAGGGGAGAAAGCGGTGCAAACAATGAAAAGTACCCCGACCCCCTACCAAGTGGTCGAGTCGAGAGCTTATGGCAGGGCCCTATTGTGACTTTCACTAGTCAAATACTCACTCCACTCGAGAATGTGAATAGTATGCCTGTGAACCGCTACTCATAGCTGATCAGAGAAAATCAACTCGTAATGATGAAAAGAAGATCTTCTGAGCCTTGCCATCTGATGGTTGACGGTTTCCGTGCTCGACGTCTCATAGGGTCCCATGTCCCCGGATTAAAATTTTCACGAAGAAAACTAATCTGTATGGGATGAGTTTCCGAGACACAACCGCTTCGTTGTCGTGCTAACATATTTGAGCGATCACTTGAACAAACTTGTTGTTCAAGTAACTCGATTCATTAGATTAGTTAGCCACGGAAAAGATGACGAATGGATCGCTGGTAATTGTGTTTACGATCGGGGTCCATAATATACAAACGTAAAGAACAAGAAACATAATCGTAAATATGTACCTCTTGGTCTTCTACCGTATGTCCTTTCCTCCTCGTGAACTTCATGTGGGCGAAGATCTTCCACAAGTTGAAGCCTCCTGGATCACCAACCAAAAGAGAGGTTTCGGCCACCAAAGAACCAAGAGGGAAAGCCCTCTCTTCCTTGTCGTGCCACCACCCAAAAGAGAGAAAAAGAAGATAGGAAGAGCTAGGGAAAAATTCCCTTCTTCCCTCCTTGATGCCGCCGGCCCTAGAGAGAAAGAGGGAGATCTTTTCTCAACCAAAAGGTGCCAAGGGAGAGCCCTAAACCTTTGGTTGCCGCCTGCCCAAGGAGGAGAAGAGAAGAGGATCCCTTGGCCAAGAAAAGGAAGCCCCCTCAAGAGGGTGCCGCCGGCCAAGAGAGGAAGAGAGGAGGAGAGAGGAAATTAGGGTTTGGTGGTTTATTGATGCCGCCGACCCCCAAGGAGGAGAACCCCCTTTAGCCGACTCAAAAACCTAAAACCCTAACCTTGGATCAAATTGGTTGCCGCCCCCTTCCATCCTCGCCCCTTTTATAGGCCCAAGGGAAGTTAGGGGGAAGAGAAAAAGTCGGGTTTTTATTTTTGATGCTGCCGGCCCTAGGAGGAGGTGATCCACCTTTAGCCAACTAAAAAACCTAAAACCCTAATGTGATCCAATGATCCAATCCCTTTCTCTTCCTTTTCTTTTCTTTTCTTTTTCTTTTCTTCTCTTTTTCTTTTCTTCTAGATCTAGGCTACTTGAGGATATGTAAGGCTACAATAGGGACTATGAGGAGGAGTTGGGTCTTGGCCACCCGATGGATCTAAACCACATAAACACGATCCATCAATGATGTTCCATTCCACTAGAGGATCATCATTGAACTACCTCACCAACCCCCAT
>JBBPFP010000126.1:5313330-5325384 GCA_037974795.1 Kaempferia galanga | reverse complement strand
CCCGGATCTGGGAGATCTTCGCTCGGGGCTCGGGGTTTGGACTCGGGCTTTGCTGGTCTGTGCCCGGATCTGGGAGGTCTTCGCTCAGGGCTCGGGGTTCGGACTCGGGCTCGGTGGTCATAGCCTCGCTTAAGCGAGGCCATTAATGGCGACCCATCATCGAGTAGGGGGGGCTTGCCCAACCTGGTGGGACGGGGTCTTATTCTGTCTTGCTCCCCGGTCATATGTGGGGCATATGACACCCCCTGCCTCGCCTGCCACGTGGAAGACTTCTCCGGCCATGTGGACCGTTCCGTACCTTGCCGGATCAGTATTAGAAGTGAAAATGTTTATCAAATCTACGTAATCTAATTATCGAACTATTTCTTTCTTAATCAACAACATTGCTAGCTCATTTAATCTATCACGTGACATTGAGACTAATGTGGTGACTGCAGGTAGCGGTAGGTGGCAACCATCGCACGATTAGGTCGCAGTTCGAGCAGTTGGGCTAGCATGCGACGACCACCACGCCATGCGATTAGGTCACATGTGTGATCATCGAATGCTGGCTCATGTCGCGTGCGATAGTTACCGCGAGAATCAGTATGATAAGATCGTGCAAACTATTGACATTGTGCAATTAAGATGTAATTGGTGTCAAGTGTTGTAGGACAAAGAAAATGGTCGGAGAAGAAAATTATGATTACCTTTTATTCGACGGATCCGTGCTAATCGGGTAAGGTTATAAAGCTCACGTGGAGGATGACATGGGGGCTAGCAGAGCGCCACGTGGCGCTTAGACGGAAGCTAGCCGAACGCCACGTGGCGAAAAGCATGACGAGGCGAACCATCCCACTTGGTGGATAAAATTGCCTAAATCTTCTCACCAGACCGAACGAACAGGCAAAGATCATAGCGACCGGACAGGCCGAACGGGGCTTCACCCGAACGGCTAAGGATGTCCGGTCGGCCAGCATCCAACCACTCGTTCACCCGGATCACCACTTCAGTCCATTACCTCAGTAATCCCATTACCTCAGTAATCCAGCCAGTGACAGATATAGCTCAATTCAGCCGAACCTTTCAGCCAGTATAGTCAGAAGAACAGTTAGACCAAAAGATCAGACCTTGAGAAAAATATTCCCGAACGCATAAGCGATTCGGTCGGCTCAGGCTAACGCATCCTTCAAAGGTTATCAAGAACTCCAGTTTCGCCTGCTCGCTCGGTACATGACATGCCCGACCGTGGTCAGACAACAGACTGTCGTGCACGAAACGCGACGCAGATATCTGACGCGTTGCGAGGTAACGTACTTGATGCAGCCAGGCGTCAGAGCCTACATGGCAACCCACCATTGGTCGGTGTCACAAGCGGCAACCCGTCATTGGTTGAAACATATCACCGCTCGTGGCAGATGACGAAAGTCCGCTATAAATAGGGGTCCTCGGTACTCGATACAGGTAAGTTTATCTACACATTTCCCAAGATACACACATTCCTAGATACCTCATAGAGTCCTTTTACTGTTCGTTCGGTTGGAATGGTCACTGACTTGAGCGTCGAAGTACCAAACAAGAGAACCCCGTGCCCTGTTTGGTGGCTAACGCTCTGTTGGTCTGCGCGATTGTTTTCAGGCACAGGACGGACGGACGAACGGACAGATCGATCCCTTGGTTAGCTCGGGCATGGTGTCATTCGGTCCAGCTCAGCCATCCTTTCGCCACCTCAGCTCACGGTGCGCCAGCTCGGTCTTCTCCGACTCACCAGCTCAATCGTATTCTCAGCTGTCCATCCAGTTGGGTTAGACAGGATCACCAGACATGGAAGTATCTTAACCTTGTAGTACACAAAAAATGATCAACCTGTGAACATAATACCACTCCTATTGCTTCTACATTTAATTCAAGGACACGTATTATAATAATCTACTAAAATGATTGTTGTGAAAATGATTTCTGCTGCATAGTTCAATTTTTGAAGAGTAATATAGAGATCCAAATGTTCTTTAAAAATTAGATAACTAAATACAGAACAAAGGATAACAAATTGCATGTACAGAAATCATTCCATACTTTAGCACCAATGGAGCTCAGAGGACTCAAGCCATTCTGGCAACTCTGTGCTTTACTGACCTGAATTGGAAATTTAAATGTTATTGTCAAGAATAATAATCCCACATCATTTAAAAGGGAAAAAAAAAAAAATTCAAAACTGAGTAAGTTAAAATGGTTACTCTCTTACTGCAAATAACTTCACAACTGATAATCCAGTAAAGCATCACACATGCAAGATGAAGACTTTTTAGTTCCAAGGGAAAGAAACTGAAGCACAGTAAATGGCTCGAATGAAGGATAACACATAATTTGCAAAGATGTTAGGTCACGTCCTTTGGAAGCAAAGATTACTTCCTTTATGAAACTCCTCGTTTGCATTTAAGAAATTCTCCTTGTTTAGAGTGCGGAGTGCCCCTTCTCGGCTGCCTAATCGCATATGCAGAATGAAAAATGTGAAAGCACATAAATACTGCACCTACCGATCCATCCGTAATGAAAGCAAATAGAACGGGGAGGCAATTGTATGGCGAGTCTGGTAATTAATCACACTAACCTTTTTGTCCCCTTGTCTTCACTTTCTTAAGCAGCTGTTTCCTCTTCTGCAAGCTTTTCTGCAACAATCTTCTTATGCGCTGAAAATATTGGGCCATAAGACAATGAAAGCTAGATCTAAGAAAATAACAATCTTCCAGATATTCGCATTCAAGCACCATTAACAACACTTGCAAGGGAATCATCCCAGAGACGCCTCATCATAATCTTAGAAACAGCCATCCTACTATCCCTCAACCGTCGAAAAACCGGGTGATTCCATGCTTCACTCCATCCCCGTCCTCCTCATCGTCGACTTCGTAACTGTCGCTCCCGTAATCCCCGACACCCAAACCGTTCTTCTGTTCTTCCTTCTCCTGCTTTGCGTCGCTCGAAGGCTCCTCCAGAACTTCCTCGTCGGCTTCGTCGTCCTTGTCGGAGTGATATTCCAGGGCCCGCTTCCAAAAGAGCTTCTTCATCTTCCTGCTAGGTTTCCAGGGTCGGCCCCGGCCATGGGCGATGCCTTCTTCTTCACCCTCTTGCTAGGGTTCTTCCCCTTGTAACCTTGTTGCTCTTTGACTTTCTCTCTCTCAAGTAGCAGTCGCCGTCGGAGGGGAGCAGAAGAGTCGAGGAGTCGGAGCTCGAGGCGCCGAAGAAAGTGAAGAGATCGAAAACAGTTACCAGGGTTTAAATTATAAAAGTTTAATAATTTTCGGAAAACCTTTTTTATTAGAAAATAAAACATAAAAAACAAACTGCATTGTTTGTAAAATAAACTTAAATTGTTATATAATTATTTAATACTCAACATCAACTGCATTGTCATGAAAAGTTTCAGCTTGTCTCCATTTTTGCTTCTTTTTATGCATGTTTTAAAATTCACAAATTAACACGACAACGAAACTATAAATAAATAAAAAGGTTCCCATTCCAGCTAAAGCCTACTGGCAACTGCTTCCAAACTCCACGTCTCAAGTGCTTCTTTGCTTGATGGGCCTAGACAGCGAGTGGACTTTGGAATCTCAGCGGCGTTGTTGCGAGTCCAAATTGGTTTACTCGGGGAAATGAAAAAATGATACAGCCGATGCAGCGACTTCTATTTGACGACGAAATCTGCAACTCCTTTAATTTATTCTCGCTGTGGCAAATGGGAATAGGTTGACTCGGAATCTCATTTAAGTTTCGTAGTGATCATCGCTACGGCGATTGTTCGAGCACCGATCATTCACCTCCATCGCCGCTCCCGGTTCCATGGAGAGCCTCCGCCGCCACCGATCCCCTGGCTCCAACCGCTTCCTCGGCATCTTGTCGCCATCGCCGCCCTCCGGTGAATCCGCGGGCGCCACCGTCGAGCTCCACGAATCCGACGTCTTGTGGACCTCCATCGCAGACGGGCAGGAGCCGGCGCCGCCCCCTCCGCCTGCCTCGCTGAGCGAACACCTTTCCTCTCGTTTCGCTCTCCCCCGCCCTCCCGACCGCGGCTTCGGAATCCTTGCTGCCCTTCCGGAGGACGACGCGAGCGGCTCCGCCTCCCCGGTCATCGCCGCTGGTCCGCATCTCATACAGAGGAAACCCTCGATTTCTTCCGCGTCCTCCTCCGCTTCCAATTCGCCATCGCCAGCTTCCGCGGCCTCCGCGCGGATGATCCCCTCGGTTCCGAAGCCGAAGCCCGAGTCCTCGCTCTCGACGCCGAGCGGGAGGGCGCACCAAGCGCACTCGCTTCCGGTCAATGTGCCGGTTGTCCCCCGGAGGATGAGACGATTCGAGATGGAGGAAAGTGGTGTAGTCGATGATGGAGACGGAAACGATAACGAAATGATGCCGCCTCATGAGATCGTCGCCAGGAGCAGTGGAAGGGGGTCGCCCAAAACAACCTTCTCGGTCCTGGAAGGAGCTGGGAGAACGCTTAAAGGAAGAGATCTGCGGCGCGTCCGTGATGCTGTTTTTAGGCAGACGGGCTTTCTTGATTGATACGGTAAGCACTTCGTTACTGAAAAAATTTGATTGCCTTCTTATTGAAAATGGAATTATTGCATCTATTAGTTCTGGAATTGAATGGCATGGAATCCATAATATTTTGTTCAGTACTTTTTTCCTTCCGTATTTTCATCAGTATTTTGTGGATGCTTTTGAATTTCAATACAAATATTAGTTTCGATTTCCAAGTTCAGTTGGCATTGATCCTAACCAGCTGAACCGTTGCTGAAAAGGATGACCTAGAGCCATTACTTCCACTCTACAATAAGATCATGTTTATTACAAAATATAGAAATAGGAAAGATAGATGGAGAGGAAGGGTAGATAAGAGCAAAGCAAGAAAGCAAGGTTTGAAATCTTACCAAGTTAAGATTTTGGCCTTTGAGATGTCCCGGTGCCATATCCGACGTGTCAACGCCTGACACATGGTGCCAAAGGCACCTACGAGGAGGACGAGGAAACAATTATGGAGGAGAAGAGGAACATTTGGAGGAGGTGAAGGAAGAAGATAAGATATAAAACTCAAACCCTAGCTCTCATTGTGGTCACTTCACTCATGGGAGCATTGTGCCAAATCTTTACCTTCATCACAACCCTCACTGTCATTGCTGAAGCCTAGCATTGAGATTGTCACAGTCGTTGTGGACCTCACAGAAGCCTTGCACGCTAAGGCTCTAGTGTCGTTTGGGTCATTGTCATTGTAGTGATCATTATTGTCTTTGCTAAGCATAAGAGTTTCATTGTTGAGCGAATGTCTTTATTTTACACCTCACAGAATTTGTATTTGCAGGCATCTTATAGCTTTTGTCATCTCAATCAATTTAACGTGTTGGTTGGCATTTGGAATTAAATGTTTCACATGCTAACTAATATTAATTTCCCTCGATCCTATTAATTTCTTCTTCCTAATATTCTTTTCTCCTTTTTAAACCACTATATTAAAGGGAAAAATGTGGGATGAAAGAAGAAGAAAAATCGAGGATTAGGGTAGAAGAAGGGGAAGTTGGTTGGATGAGGAGAAGAAATTTAAGCGAAGTTTAATCTTTCTACATTGCTTCGCAAATAAAATAGAGAATGCTTTGAACATTTTAATTTTTCAATTATCTTCCCACTCTTGAGGTTATGAAAAAATTATATCATTTTAACATGAGATTATTATAAAATCTTACTTTTGCTATCTTATGAATTTAAGATACTTTTACTTGTCTTACTCCAAACTTAAAGCGATGCCTAATAATTGTCGGCTAGAAGTGCTTCATAATAGGAGTCAATATGAATCTCAGTGGATGGAAGTAATTTTGGTATGAATTTATATTTTATTCATTGCCACAATACTCTAACTCTTGACCTTTAAATTCATCTCTTAAAAAAAACTTAACAGAGTTGAGAGAAGAAATATTAGTATTTCTCTTATCCATCAAGACTATAATTAGTATACAACTTTTAGGAAAAGGAGAACAAGGGAAGAGGAAAAAGAAACCAATTAAGGAAATTTTATAATGAAGAAGAATTGGAGATTCTTGTGAATGGTGAACCAAATACCAATAATTTCTAAGGTCGTAAATGAATCAAACGTTCATGAAGCAAACTTAGTATTTGGCTTGGTAAAAACTGGTTTATGTTGATTCAATATATAGAAGGTCAATTCAATGAACAAGTTTGAATAATTTATTAAACTAAATGAATAAGTTTGAACATATATGTGTTTAGATCATTAATAATCATGAACAAAGAAAAGATTATGAAATGTTCGTGATCAAAGTTCATGAACAATGTTTACAAACAAAGTTTGTGAACCATATTCATTAATAATGCTCTTATCAAACTTATAAAGAAATAAGCTTTCGAAACAAACAAACAATCTTGTAATATCACACTCACTAACCAACCAAACTAGCTTAAAAATGTAAAAGTTTCAAACGATTAAACAAGCTCAAATTGAAAGCTCGATAATATTTAAATGAACTATAAAAAAGAAACTAAACCAACCTTGAGCACCTATTTCAATGGCTTGGGTTATTTTAGGCTCAACTCGGCTTGGCTCAGTTACCTTATCTAATAAGGTTGAACAAACACAAAGCTTGGCTCATCTTGACTTGTTTACAACCCTCATGATTTCTAAGATAGTCACAAATCAATCTTCTAATGGATTAAATTTTTTGATACTTCCTCTCAAGCCCGTGAATAGACATTTTAATTCCTAGCTTGGTAATTAATGTCTAAAATGGTGAATTGTTATTCACTTTTGGGACCTTGCAAGTACATAACGAGTGTAAATGAAACCATGGGAATATTATCTTTTTTTTCCTTAATGAAGTTTCTATTAACTTTAAGATGTCTTGTTTTGTCATGTTGCATTAGATTATATGCTACAAGGCAGGCTTTAGGCATAGACCATTTAGGCCTATGCCTAGGTCCCCAATTTTTATTGGGGCCTATTATTTTTAATATATTAAATATGTTTTTATGTATATTTTTTAAGAGAATGAAAAAAGAATAGGACCCATGTGATGCACGAACTCATTCTCTAAAAATTGGGGTCATTATTTTTAATATATCAATTATAGTTTTATTTATATTTTTTAAGAGAATGGAAATGAATAGGGTGATACAAGATTTGCATGATCTCATTTGTTGGTCAAAGCTTCAGATTTGGCAAAGATCTCTCGTTATGGTTCCAACGGATAAAGTAAAGGGGCTTTTTTTAACATTTTAAATTTATTTTTAATTATGTAAGTTATTTTATAAGTTCTAATCTATTCCTCTCCAATATCTCTCAATCGTAGTCTTCTCTATTCTCTTTTGTTGGTGACACTTTGTCCTCTTATCAATAAGAACATGAATTAGAAATTTTTTATCGTATCCGTACAATGCAAAATAAAATTGCTAGTTTTTTTTAGTTCCCCCTCTTTCCCTTTTTCAACTCCCCTCTCTGTGCTTCTCTTGCTCATTGAGATTGGGGAAGAGAAGCCGCATCTAACACTGTCACGCTGATGCAGTTGGTGCTACTATGCTTCTTGCTTGATTAAGTTCAAATGTTGATGCATTCGTCAGATCAAAATTGAGGATTTTATTATGTTTTAGCAATAGCGAGTTAGATATCTCTACCATTTTACTTCATTGATAGACATTAAGTTTAGTTTTTATTTAGATGTATTTACAATATTAAATTTTTCGATTTCATCCATTCTATCATTTACAACTGTTCTAGTTTAGGTGATGAAAAATATGGTTTATTTTTTCTTTTGCTCTATGCTTAAAAAGACTTTCATTTAGTTCTTGATAAATGATAATGACCGATTTGGTCTCGCTACGATATTCATTTTCTAGGGATTTTATTTAATTTTGTCATTTTATTTTGTACATATATTTTTTTATTTACTTGCTTTTTGTTCTTCGCAGATGATTGAGTTGAGGATGGAAACATGATTTTTTCTATTGTTGTCCCATTTCATTGTTCTTATTTCCTCATTTTGTTTCTTTTTGTAAAGATTGTTTTCTCCGTCTTTCATTTAGTTAATTAGACATCCTTCTATCTTTCTTCAATTTTGAACAATTCTGAATACACTTATTTTCGGCTAAGTGAATTGTACACTTATTATCTCCTTTAGGTGTATTATTATATCAAATAATAATACTTTGTTTAATACCGTAAAACTTATACTTCTCTGCATTAGGTTATCAAAACTTGAATATAAAAATTTAATTAATAATTTTGCATTTCAAAAAGTCAGAAAATTTTATATAATAATTTATTTTTTAAAATTTATATTTTAACTTGTTTAATTTTTTTTAAACCCGCCGTTGTCAACCCCATGTCCGAATGTTTGTTCCCGAATGAAAAAGGGTGAACAACAATGTCAAAGTTTTTTTCGCCTGGCCTCAAATAGGCTTGAGCTGGCCTGATATGCTATCTTCATTCTTGACTTATTGTCAGAGGCAAATAGGACCGTTATTTAATTTGTAAATCCTCTAAGATAATTTTTAACCATTGTTATTCACGTACCCCGTGTGCAATGGCTTCGAATTCAGATTCTGCAGTTTACTGTGCTACCATATTTCTTTTTGCTCTTGCATGCAACTAAGTTCTCTTCAAGAAAGGTGCAATACCCAGAGATAGATCTCCTCTTTGTTCCTGAACCCACATAGTCATCATTGGTATAGTCTTCAAGTGTAATCTTGTTATGTTTCTTGAACAAGATTCCTTTTTCCATAATTCCTTTTTGGTAATGCAATATTGTGTAGGCTACAAGCAAATGCAGTTTCTTCAAATTATGCATGAACTAGCTCACACCATGTATAACATAAGCAATGTTTGGATGTGTGTGAGATAGGTAGATCACTCGACTAACTACTTTCATATACATTTTTCTAAACATGTTAGCTTGCGTGCATGCCAATTCCCATATCCTTCAATAGTGTAATGGTGTGATAATATCCAACAAGTACTTAAGGGGTCTTATGCAACACCAATTGATCCATAATTTTTTTTATCTCACAGAGAATTGAATGGGTTTTTTTTTATTGATTGATAGTTATCCTAATCTATGGAATCCTAATTCCTATTATTAGATTCACAAAAATCCCAATAAAACTCCGTCTTTATAACATCTACTCAGTTATCTTAATAAAAAGCTATTGACTTTTCTTAAATACTAAATTTTTAAAAATTCTCCAACCTTTTTTATAAAAATATAACAAACTATAAAGCTTTTAATCAACTTTCCAATTTTCAATAATTTTAAATAGGATTAAAAATCCTAACCATGTTATTCTTCCCTAATGAGGAGAACATTAATGTGATTGAAAGTATTGATCTTTCTTTCAGACGCATCATCAGACCCTCAGAATAATCTTCTTTTTTTCACTTATTAGTGCAACATCATTAACCACCCTTATGTCAGTGAATGCATAGGCATTAAGCTTGGGATAAATATTTTTTTACTGTTTTCTTTATAGAAACCCTATCAACATGTAAGTTCTGAATTGCAGCAAAAATCCTCAAAGGAGAAATATTAGCCTTGGTACTAAAAAAGGATAAGCTTCCTCCTTGCACCTCAAAGCTCTAGTAATCCTTAAACCAGTACTGTATCACCATATTTGTATAGAAAACACATCAGATAATTATCAATGCTAATCTTTTGGCTAACAAGATTGCAATACAAATACAACACAGACATTAATGAGGTTTAGGTTTAGGTAACCCTGTGAAAAGTTCTCCAAATCAATTTTCACATTACACAAGGACTTGAGCACTGAGTTATAGAATAAGCGCACAATCTCACTCAATGCTGCACAATTGTTCTAAAGATTCTTACCACGTAAAAAAGCCCCATAGTTTATTTATAATATCATATTCATCATGTGAGACCTCATTTTTTTAACTAACAACTTTGTCATCATTTTGTATATAACATTGCACAAGGGAATAGATTTGAAAATTAATTTTCTTAATGACAGTTACCTCCATTTTCTGAATGAAAATGTTCCTTGTTTTTCTCTATAAAAGGCCTAATCCCAGTATTAAAGAAATTTTGATAATCCTGAAGGTCCTCAAGTTAACGGTATTGATAACGTCAACATCAAGAGGTAAGCAATCTGAAGACCTATAAACCAAAATTTGCCTGGGAATCAATTTCTGCAGTGTTTCTCCATCTCAGCTTGCATCTCGTTCCGTTTATTTGTTTCAGCACCCAAGTAGGTATAAGAATTGTTGATGTTTATACCCATTGTTGACAGTTCTTCATCCATCACTTGATAAGACAGATATTTGATTGGATTTTAAATAGATTTGTCATTTTGTTCAGCAGTTTCTGTTGGTAGTTTTTTTAATTTTTTAATTAGAATATTGAGCTTAAATCCAAGTTAAACAAGAGAATGAAGGGATGCAAAAGCAAGTAGAGCATCCCATTAGGATCCTTGCCAATTGATTACCTTCATTTCTACCTCAGCTTGATATTGCTAGTCCCCCAATTAGTATGTAACGTCTGATGCCTTATCTTGGTGGCCCTCACAGATAACCTTTTCTTCTCTTTTTTGACATTTGCCAAACCGTCGTTTAACTTTTCAGTTTCTTATTTCAGCTTAGCTCTAACATAAATAGTGATTCACATAAAATAATAATAGACCATTATGTTCTCGAATGGAAGTTCATTCCTTTAGTGGAGTGATGGTAAATATTTTCATTCAAGAAGAATCACTAGTAAGTAAATTCTTCAACATGCTGCAGGTATTACTAGACACGATTCAACTCAAATATCATATTTGACATGACTAATTGTATGATAGCATGAAATTAACATAAATATAAACACATTTATTCAATAGATTGGCTTTTCATGAAGTCTGACTAGTTAGTCATGTTTGACTAAGTTTACAGTATTTAGTTTTTCCAAAGTAAATACAAGTAATTTTATGTCATTTGTTACAATATGGCACTATTAAACTTGGTAACACAAATCTTTACCACTTGCTATTTCTTCAATTGCCTGTAGTGCCTAGAATTTGATTGATTGATGTTGGAATCTTCTAAATTCCTGACGTTGGGAGAATCATTCTTTTTTTTTCCTTTCCCCCTGAACAGACGCAGATTCAAGAAGAACCTTATTTAATCAACCTTTGTGAGTTGTGCAAGCTTCCTTGGCGGTTTAAACTTGATTCGCGGTCGATTTGAATGTAAGAAATTCCTTCAATACATTTTTTTCTCATGTAAGCTTCATACTTGTTGCCTTCGTTTTGGAGCTTCTGCAGTTCTGCCTAACATCCCTGATTGGATGTTATATTTAAACGTACGCAAAGGGTTGCTATTTACTAATGTCCCTACAATGCACTGCGTTAAATGACTGCATAAAATCATCATGCCACTAAATTGAACATTGCTTATATATGCTTCGAAGTTTGGATCAAACTCAATAAATAGCTTTGTTGATGCACGTGATTCCTAGTATGAGATTCTTAGTACCCATTATATTCTCTATGAACATCTGCTTTCTCCTTTTATATATATATATATATATATATATATTCACTTTGGATATAATGATAAGGTTACCCATTTTGATAGTGGTATTAAACGTTTGATAGTCTTTTAAGTTTGCTTGTTCAATTATTACTAGCTCTGCACTTAGCAACTATTGATTTAGCGTTGGTTTTTAATATGACCAAAAATTCTTTATTATTATTTACTTTGTTGGAGTCACGGGCGGGGCCACGTTTATGGCTACCCGGGTTGTAGCTCGGGTAGCCATTGATGGTGAAAAGGTAATGTTTTAAAAGAAAAAGGGAAAAAAATAGAAATAATAGGAGGTTAGTCCACGTAGCCGTCCGTACTTATGACCACAGTCTGAGTAAATCACCTAGGCTAGCTCTGCCATTGGTTGGAGTATTCATTATAAGTTCGATTTATATCAGCGATTGGCTAACATGTGGCTTACTACATGTTGACTTACCCTTAGTTTTTTACTTTTGTTCTTTTTTAAAAATTGACATCAACAAATATCCTATATAGAT
>JBBPFP010000126.1:5219820-5230715 GCA_037974795.1 Kaempferia galanga | reverse complement strand
TATTTTCAGTTTCTGCATTTAAATCTGTTTAGCATTTTAATTCATGTTTTAGTGTTATAAACATGTTAAGTTTTTTTAAAAGTTATCTGTTTTAATTCCGCAAGTGTTAGATTAAGCATGCATGTTAGCTTCTTCAGTGATTATAAATTTTATAGGCAGATTTTCTCTGCTCCTCACTTGTAATGCATGCTAAGTAAGTAAAGTAAGATAGAAAGTATAGCAGTAACCCCGTCCTTCAGTCTAGTAGATAAGAGCGGGTGTTACAAGATGTTCTTAAATCATTTTTTTTTTTTATCTCTAGCGAATCTCTAAGTGTTTAAACCAACACCAACTTGGTTAGCTAAGTCAAGCTCCATGAGCTTCGCCAACACATCTCAATGCTCCTTATCTTGTGGTCCTTCGATGTCCTATACGTTCCTTCTCCAATCTTCAGCAAACTTCTAAGTCATTGAGCAACACAAATCAACCTCGTTGAGTCACAAGCTCTGCAAACTATATGTGCATCCTTTCAAATCATTGAATAACTTCATGCATACGTCAATAATACAAGCAATCTTAAATCCTTTTTCAAACATATTTTTCGAACATGACCACGTAAGGCACGATTACACTAGACAATGTATATGTTTCGAGTGTAATCTAGTGTATTTAGTGTTTATCCAGCACAACTTGTTGACTGGAATAAGGCTCATGCCATGAAATTGTCCCATTGGAGTACTTATTCCTACCCACTGGAAGGCGGCTCTATCACGAGACAACTTAGCTAAGATTATTAATCTATTCACCCACTCCCTCCTAAGACTTAACATCTCATCAGTTGACATGTGAGATGAGTGTAGGACAACATGTCATTTTGAAAAGAATTTTCTTCTTAGATGTGTATTCAATTAAGGAACAAGTGTTTGGAGTTAAAGTCAATGAATAAACTCAAAGTTAAGCAGATTTAGTTGACTAAAGAATTTCTTAATCAACTAAATAGTCAAGTTGACTCGAAAGTTAATTGTAGACGGTTTGCTTAAAAACATAAACCATGAATTATGTTTGAGTCAATTGAACTATAATTTAGTTGACTATAAAGTTGTATAAGTCAACTACTTAGTCAACAGAGTTTGTGTTTGATTGAGTTGAATTGATCGGGATGATAGTGAATTGATTGAAAGCTTGTTCTTCATGGGATAAGGTTTGTGGCAATAGGATTTGACTCGACTAGGATGAATCGAGTAGGTTGTAGTCATGTCAATAGCAAAAAAAAAAAAAAAGGTTATGAGTTTATCCATGTTAGTCGACTAACCAAAAGATTTAATCAACTGAAAATATACTTGTTAATAGAAAAGGTCAAACGATCATCTAGATAAGTCAACGACAGACGTTGGAATCGACTAGAGAACAATGTGAGCTGACTGCAGAAACAATCATTGAATGAAAAAGTCAATAATCATCCAGTTGAGCTTACTTATACTGTTGTGAATCGACTGATGAAGATTGAATCAACTGGAAGAACCTTGAATCAATCAGAGAAGAAATAGTTACTGTGAATAAGTTTCCAAAATCAATATATCAGTAGACAAACATGCAAATTTGAGTCACATCAGTTAACTAAAATCTTATAAACTATGACTATAAATAATTTTTATAAAAAAGTGAGGTGACTTGAAACCAAATAAACCATAACCTATCCACCTGCATTCTCTTCATTCATAGTGCCAGACAACTTTGAAGGACAGGGTTCTCTAAATGGTTCATTTAGCTTATTTTCTATTGTTATTCTCTTTTGTGCATCAATTTGGTATCATCTGTAAAAAACAGAAAAGTAAAATTTCTGTACAAAGTCTATCCACCTTTTGGAAGGAGAACTAGGAGGGAAAAAAAACTTTAGTCGCATCGAAGGGTTGGATACAAATTTTAGTCGGACGAAAGGGCTAGATACCCGGTGCTAGCTAAAATAAACTAGGAGAACTCATATAGTGTAGGAAACTTCTGAGAGGTAATTCAACTTAAGAGTCATAAACCACAAAATAGGACCTAGCATCCAAACCACGTAAAAAAAAGTTTTGTTAGCATTGATCATCTTTCTTTATTATTTCCATTGCATATCTTAATATTAATTGTTAACAAATCTATTTAAGTCTTGCATTTTCAAGAGCAAAAAAAAAAATTATTTTAGGTTACATCCATTCACCTCCCTCTACTTGCATCAATCCTAATAGTTAGTGTGATTAGTAGAGGTTGTTGGTTGATCTATTAAGGGGGACACTTGATGCTAGAAAAGAGGAAAGGGGAAGATTTGGGTGGGGTGCGGGTGGGGTGTTCATGTATTGAGGGAAAACGGCTAAAAGAATGGCTTAAACCCACTTGCTTACTTGTCGATTGGGGCAACATAATGCATCTTCGCGAGTGGCATCCACTCACTTGCTCATGAAGGTGTGAACACTTTTTTTACTAGGTATAACAAACTTGCTAGTACCACCTAGCCCCATCCATGTGTCCAATTTGTCTTGCTCGTCTAATCTCCACACTTCACTCAACTCAATAGATTCACTGGTGCTCCTGATCAACTTGGCTAACTCATCTGGTCTAGTTCAACTAATTCTTCTCACAATCATTTGTCTAACAACCTTGCTTGACCAACTCTATTCCTTCAACCCATCTATATCATTAGGAAGATTAGAATATAAAATAAATAGGTATTCCTCAGAAGTAAGCAAAAATAGCTAAGAACAATAAGAAAAGAGTTATTTCATTAGAATTTATTTCAAATTCATTTTGGAAATAAATCAAAGAACTTGTTATTTTATGAGAATTGATCAATAAACAATAGTACCAAACTCGCCATGAGGATTAACTGAGATAATGCTAAAGAAGAAAAGAAAGTTCTTTGATTTAGAGATCACAAGACATTGAGGGGCAAGGCATTGAGGATAACTTTGAAGACATTTGTCATATGAATATCTATAGCAGCATTTTTTTTTCATGCAGGTAATGGAGAAAACTCCACTGAGTCTCCAAATATTTAAATGAGCTATATCATAATTACCCTTCATTAGCAATACTATTGAAGGAATATATAACAAGTGTTTCACATTTAGTCCAAGAAAAGAGTATCTGTTACAGTTACAATTTTAAAAACACTTATGTTTCAAGGGGAAAGCTGGATGATTCCAGCATTTTGAAGGAACATTTCATGCATGCATTTCCTATGACCAAGATTTTGTTGAACCAAAGCAGACGTAGTATAGATATATAACCCTTGTTCATCTGCCAGTTTTAAGTCTAACAAAAAAGTAACATTCACCTGACTAATGGACCAGCTCAGAACAATATCCTGATAAATAAAATCGTCCACAAAGTGTTACCACTTGGATCTATCTCATATACAGACAGTGTTTTCACAAGGGCTGATAGATAAAGAAAAGTCTAAAGATGGAAATGAAAGGGGAGAAATTAGACAAGTAATGTAAATATGGCCAATTTACTTGTTATTTTGAACTGAGACATTTGTGAGATTCTAATATGAATCCACATGAAAGAATGTATAGCAAACTTCAAAATAAATGATAAAATTAACTAACTTGGACATTTGTAAGAAGTCTTGTAACTTTACTTAGTGTCTCTCGTGCAGATACGGTGTCTGGATGATGTTCACCACATAATGAAGTCCTAATAAATATAGCTTCCCGGATGAGATCATCTCCTTTGTCATATTGTCCCCCTCTAAGCATTAGTTTTGCTCTGGTCTCTAAAACAGTTGCTCTCAAAAGTGATAATTCCTGCCATAGATATGTGTTTTGGGAGTTCGATTGAACTTGTCTGACATAGAAGCAAGATCTTTCAATCCACTTCTCATTTCGAGAAATGAGAGATTCTGCAGAAACTTCTAAGACATCAGTACAGAGTCTGAGGAGATCTAATGCAGCGTTGCACTGTGACAAATTTACAAGCATATGTATTGCAACTGGTAGAACCACCCGTTTCACGAAATAAAGCAACTCAGACGGTTGGAGTTTCACCATGATGGGATCTGATGCAAATCCAAAAAGCAAGAAACAAGCTGCCCACATATGTTCAGGAAACAGAGAGATGGAACCTCTAAGGTAAATTGCTTGAACCATGGCATGAGCAAATCGAATGTCTCCTCTTTTACGAGCATACAACTTGATAAGCTCAGGCACAAGGACACAATCAGGTTTGTTGCAACTTCTTGCAAATCCAAATCTGATTAACATAGAAGATGCCTCAGCTTCAGATCTCTTGCTATGAGAAACAGTTAAGCTACAGGTCCACGCATGCCAGCACTTCTTCCAAGGTGAAGAACTATCATATTTCTCTGAAACCTTGTGGGCGGCAAAAGCTAAGAGAGAGATTGGAATTGCAGAAGGAGCAAACCAACCACTTACCTGAACCATTCTAGTTGCCAAACTTCTTGGTCCATCTGCATGATCAAAGATTGAAAGACAAACATCTAGAAGTTGAACAAGAGCTGCTTTTTTACTGAATGTAATTGTCTCTTTGTCAGTCCATGATAAATCTCGCATAGGCATTCTATTTATAGTATCAAGAAGTCTACTTGGAGTGATAGGAAGCTCAGAAAGAATGGCACCTACTATAGAAAGACCAAGGGTAAGCCTGCCAAGCTTCTCCTCAATGACCTTGAGAGCATCAATCTCCACTATAGGATAATCCTTTATACTTCCTTTCATCAAAGTCAATGCTTCTGCACCAGATAAGTAAGAAAGTTTCAACGGATCCAAGTTCATCAGCTGTGGAATTCTTGTGGTTATTATCACATGTGTTTCCCCACCAAATCGTGGCAACAGATCCATGATATCCATTTGGTCCCACCAGTCCTTCTCATTCTCCAAATTGTCTATTATAAGTAAGAACGGAATGTCACGCATTAGTTCTTTTCTAGTACTTGCAATAGCTTCCTCTTCCTGCTCTTCGAAGCACTTCACTCCACCCTTTTTAAGAGAATGGTTTTCATTGCTAATGTCAACATCCAAAAGATTCCGCAGAGCCAAATAATTTTGGCGAATATATCTAGCTTCCCCTCCAACCCACAGTACCATTTTGTATCTTTGAGAGAACCTGTAAGCATACTCCAAGGTTAATTCTGTCTTGCCAATTCCAGAGTCTCCAGAGACACAAGCAATACCCTTGCCATATAATATCTTGGGTGGGTTTCTCTTCCTAGTATGTCTGCTCCCATTCTTTCGCCTCAAAGGACGATATTGCTTTAGGGGACTTCCCAACCTTTGCATCTCTATTTCATACTCAGATTCCTTCCACAGAACTGGCTCTTTTCCTTTGCTACTACTCTCTGATTGTAGATCTTTTGAGTGTTCTTTTTCATGATGCTTGTCAGCTTTCCCAATTAACAGCGATCTTCTCTTATGCCGAGTCTTGAGTTCAAAGTACTCTCTTTCCCCATCTCCAGTAACATCACCAAACAAAATAAGCTCCAACTCTAAGAGCTCCTTTTGCCTCCCAACAAAGTCTTCATTTCGAGGAAACAGGAATTCTTCCTTTTCTACTCTTTCCCTCCATCTGTTAATTCTATCAATCACACTTCTCCTACCTAATCTTGTAGCTAGAAAAATCACTGTTTGCATTATGCAATATCTCCAGTTACCATCAAATGCTTCCAACTGCCAATCTAACAATCTCGAAAGTCCATCAATAGCTTCTTTCCATTCTCTCTCCAAGCCACCATAGAGCATCCACAACTCACCACCATATTTCTCCCACAATTCACCCCTCTTTTCGATTATATCTCTAGCAAGACAATCAGCAGCACTCAAATCAAAGTAAATTGGAATCAGATTTTTCTTGCTCAGGAAATACCTAAGCTCCTCTATGCTATAAGGGTTGCCAAATGACTTCTTTGTGAGTATCATGACTCCATAGGTAGAAGCATTCATCATTTTCTCAACTGCATCATGGCTACGAGTATTCCTACATCGGGCTCTGTCAGATGTGAAGCAACTGATCCCCTGAATTTCAAGCTCTGCTCGAAGCCAACGAACGTACCTCAATAAAGAAGGCTTCCTTCCATGAAATCCAATGTACACATCACAATTCCTATACTTATTAGTTGAAGAAACAGAAGGTGAAGGCCGAGAACCTGAAAACTTCCCTTGGTTTTTTCCTGGCCTCGTATGCTTTGCTCTATGGCCCAAGTAACAATTTTCAATTCCCTGGCTATTATTTGATGAACTGGCATTGCAAAAGCCATTAAAGGAAGATACTAGACTTAGGTTGCTGTTGTAAAAGGTTGCTGGAGTTTCAAAATTACTGGAAGAACAACAACCTGGAGAAGGAGAACGATTGGAAGCAAGAAAATGAATATTAGAAATTGGTTGTAATAGTCCAGTTAGGGATCCAAATTGATCAACATTTGCAACAACATCATTTGTGCTGACTACATTGTCATTGTTTATAGGTCCAGATGCATGTGTTGATGGTGACCGAGGGGAGAAGAAAGGAGACTGATTAGCAGAGACAAATGCTGAAGAAGAAGATGATGGATTCCTGAGGTTTGTTGCAAACAATGCCCCGACACTGGAGCTTTCTTGTTGAAGCTCCATATATCCATTTTCATAAGAGAGCAATGGTGCCAATTAATGCATCAAGACTGCATCACTAAGAAACATGGAAACTTATTAACACAAATAAACTGGTATTCTGAAATTATAAGGATTAAATTTATGATGGGACTATATAAAAAGTGATATGTGCAATTTTTTAGCTAGTGGGTACTATATTATTGAATCAACAAATAAGTACACGACTTAAATTTGCATTATGAGGCTGCATAGCCCGCGATGAACTGTTATTACATGTGATAGGAGAATCTAATTTTCCACAGAAACAAAGAAAGTGTGGAGCACTCCAACAGTGCTGAAACTTTTAAAGTGGAAATAGTATCAATTTTATAATATATTTTTACGAACTTCGATAACAGGGTTGAAAATCAGCTTTCCAACAGTAGAAGCAAAATAGTTAAAAGGCAAAACAATAAGTATTTTCATGAGAGCTAACCACTTCCAAATGAAGAAATGGAAACCACTAGCAAATGAATAAAACCACAACCAAAATAACCTAGTAGCACAAAGTTTATTATAACAGGCAATTCCTGAGCCAAATTTTGGAAAAAAAAAAAAATGGAAACTTTATAGTTTCCAGAGTCAAGGAACTCGTGTCTTCTTGCATATAAATCATGAAGAAAATCTTCAAGATCTTGTCAGATATCTATAGAAAAGCAAAGAAATTCTAGAATCTAATGCCATATATATGACTTAGAAAGGTATTTTCAGCCATCAAATCCAGAGGAAGCAATCAATCATTCAATAACGGATAGTGTAGAAAGTCAACATAATCCAGAACACACAAACTTTCTATCAATAGATTCAAACCCTAACAGCTTCAAGATCTGCACTCAAGCCTACACTCTACGAACTGGACTCTCTGAAAAGAGGTTAAATAAAGTAGAATTCCAAACTTTAAGATTGATAGGGCAAAAGAAGATGTTTTAAGTAGAACAAACACAACCTAGTGCCACCAGATCCTAAAGGGGTCCAACAAAAGTCAATAAAACAATTGAATCAAACTGCAACAAGAACCATTACAGGACTCCGAAAAAAAACAACAACAATAACAACAAATCATTGTTACGCCGCTAGCTTACCCTATCGCTCTCCTTGGTGCACCAAAGGTAAGAAAGGAAAGCAGGGATGCAAGTTAGAGATTCAAAAGGAAGGCGACTGAGCGGCCATTGAGGGATCGACAACGAACCTACCCTAGGAAGAATCAAGCCCCAAGACTGAGCAGGAGAAAGAAGGAAGGGATTCGGATGGAGGAAGCTTACGTCCTGGTTGGGTTCCTGAGGTCGCCGACGCGCTATCACATGGATGGATGCCTCCACTTCGTGCGCTCAGTCTTGGTGAATAGAGTATTCTAAGAACACAGCGGAGCGCCACTGTAAAATAGAGACGTGGTTTATTTATTTATTTTATTATTTTTATTATTATTATTATTATTATTATTATTATTATTATTATTATTATTATACATTCCCGACTGAGCACAAAACTTCGATTTTAGCCCCGGAGACGGACGAGTCCGGAATTATATGAAAAATGTGTGTTTATGTGGAATGGGCATCTCGTTGCCCTTTATACCCTGTCAGTAAATAAGTTACGTTGAGATAAATTTATAGTATTTAAATTTATATGGTAATAGTTGAATCTAAAATTGAACTAAACTATTAGAATGATCATTTAAGTTTGATTTAGTTTCTTTTTTATAAGCTTGTGTTTGAGATTGACTTAATTGATGTAGATATTATCGAGCTCTCAATTTAAACTTATTTGATTGCTTAAAACTTTTACATTTTAAGTTTGTTTGATTAATTATTGAGCATGATAATACCAACTCATTTATTCATTTTGATAGTTTATGTATTTATTTAGTAAGTTAATAACAGTTTTTTTATTGATGAATATAGATCACGAACATTGTTTATGAAAATTGTTCATGAACATTGTTCATGAACAAATTCATAAATATTGTTCACGAACGTTAACGAACTAAACAAATATATGTTCAAGTTTGATCATTTAGTTAAACGAATTGTTTAAACTTATTTATTTAATTGATCTGGTGTATATTGAATGAACATAAGCAAATTTTTATCAAGCCGAATATTAAACTTATTCACGAACGTTCAGTTCATTGGCAACTCTAAGTACATCTCTTGCACTAAGCTCCATACTTACCTAGGGTTATTGTGCGATGATGAACTCTTTAAACAATAAGAGTTTAAATCTCACTCTGAGTATATTACACCTTGGGAGTTTGAAAATTTTGTTATGTTGGCCATGGTGAAGCCAGAAAAGCGGGTCAACCCGGGTTAATCTACCTAGGCTAATAGAAAATAATAATCCCGGGGGGCTAAATCCATGTGATTAATTTTTTATTTTTATTCTATCTCTTATATTTTCTAGTTCTCCTCCTTTATCAGGTTGTGGGGCCCTTAGTGTACAACTCAGGTAGATCAATGGGTGGCTTCTGCCTTGGATGCTAGGTCATCATCATGATTCATCTGTATTTCTCAATTTATTCTGGCAGTTAAAAAAAAATTTTATGAGAGTAAATTAATCATCGCTTAAATTAATCGAATAGTAAAAATTAGATACCTAAAATAAACAAAATAACGCTGTGCCACGGCTCCTTTTTCGAATTTGATCTTGGAGGGGATATAGTAATGGATAGTGGAAAAGAATTAAGGATAAATTTAGTCGATTAGATTTTATAGAATATACTCCATTATTCTATTTTCTTATTTTTAATAAAATGGGTCCTTCTAATTTCCTTTTGCGTTGTTTTTTTTTTTTTCCCATTTCATATTCCTTATTTCACGAGATTTTGTAGAATGTGTATTTAAATAGCTCAATTTTACCCAAACAAGTTAAATTGAGGTTCAAATTTGCATAAAGTAGTTAAGGAGCTCATTGATCTAACGAAAGTGATGAACAAGCTAACTTAAGGAAGCTTATAGCACTAGAAACATTGCTATTGGCCAACCATGTAAGGTCTCTATCAATGGTTCCGTGATGAATTCTCTTTGTTTTTTCTTTGATTTTGTGGACTCATAGTCTATTGATAAGGGCAGTACCAAACTAGATTGGTTGGCATGCTCCATCCAATGTCTTTATCTTACATAATATCTCCTCTATTGGGTAATTGACTGCTAGTTAAGGTTGATCATAGTTTGGGATTTTAATATTTGAGAAATATATTTAAATAATATATTTGATGGTTAAAGATGAGATGTTAAGTAAGTTAAGATTGACTAAATAATTAACGATAGAAAAAGTTTGAATACATCAAGATTGACTAGTTATTTAGTATTGATTAAAGACCAATAGGTATTAGTAGATATGGAGAGTTTAAGGGAGTTTGTAAAGGAGAAAGTTTAAGAGGGTAAAGGATTACCAGACATTTAATTGATGATAAATCCATGTAAATTAGGTAGGCTAGACACTTGTTATTGGAGAAGTTCAACGGGTATTGGTAGTGAAAGTCTAAGTAAGTCAAGAACAACTAACTAAATGCTTAGCAAAGTCGAAGTTTTGGTGGGTTAAAAGTGGCCAACTTTGGACAACAGAGGAAGCCCCAAAGAATTTGTCTCTAAGTCTACATGGGCTAGACTGACAAAAATCCTATCTTTTATTATGAAATGGATTTAACCTTGATGTGGCTAGAATCATAATTCTAGTTAACTGATGAACTTGAAGCGACGAAGTTATAGTTTGGTCAAATTTGAGGGTAAAGCAATTGATCAATGTGGGTAAACCAATTGATTATGATGTAGTCAATTGTTGAGCTAGCTAGTTGGTAAAAGATTTCGTCAACAGATAATATAGCCATGATAAACTCAGACTTAGTCAACTTGTGGTAAATTATAGTCGATTGATGACATGAATAGCATTGGTGTATTTAGTCAGTGAAGAGAACAAGTGTCCTAGAGGATTCAGTCTCAATTTATCTGGTCTAGTCAATTGGCAACAAGTCAATAATTGACTAATGAACTAGTCAGCAGATGAACACAGACAAACCCAGATGAAAAGAACATATCACAATTGAGTAGATTGCTGGTAAGAAGTCCAAATCCAAACAAAACAACAATGTGTCACATATAAATCAATTGAAAGGTAGTATTCATTCAAGTGATGATAAGAAGTAGACTAATAACCAAATAATAATCGTCTAAAGGTTGTAATGATCGAATAACCACTGCAACAAAAATGCTCATAGACAATGGATTTTATTCGTTATATTTGACATTTAAAAATTATTATAATTGATATTATTGTTAAAAGTGTGATAAATGATAA
>JBBPFP010000126.1:5135998-5149255 GCA_037974795.1 Kaempferia galanga | reverse complement strand
CCACCGACAAGGAGGATTGTTCTAGCCGGTGTTGTCGAGGTTTGATCCGCCGAAGGATCGAGGAGTCGTCCACCTTACGAACAAGCCGTGGAGTAGGAGCAAGACATCTCCGAACCACTTAAACGCACGAGTTAGCGGTTTGATTTCCTAATCTTGTCTTTGCGCGTTAAATTTTGCATATTCCGCTTGTGCTAACCATCCTAGGAAGAGAAGCCGCGTCCATTCGATCCCCAACATTCTTCAGAGGGTTCCCATTGATAATTATCTGAGGGGGGCATAATTAACATAATTGTCATACCTGCCGCTTAGTTCTCCCAGAGTATCCCAAATTCCTAGCTTGTTTATTAATATTGCTATCGTGTGGGATCGTAACTGTTCCTCATCACTTTGTACTTCGTCATCATTTGAGTTATAATGGGGTAATGAGTTTGTTCTAGCTGTCATATAGTTAGCAAAGCTGATAGAAATTCTGCCATCCATAAGGTTTCGACTGAATACCTCTGAGGGTTGCATGGGAATAATTGTCTGTGAGGTTCTAATGTATTAATATGGGCAGTTCACAATTACCCCCACTGGGTTGTGGCTGTTTATTAAAGTTATGGATGCTTAGGGTGAGAATCGGCTCAAACTGGTTCCCCAAAAAATAGATTACCTAAGAAACGACCTGACCTAGCTTGTCCCCCTTATGGATTGGCTGCAGCTTAGGTCTCAGACTCATCTTATCCATTAAATATCTAACCTTTATTTTCTCTTTTATGTATCTTTATCTTTTCTCTATATATAATTGCATTCTTGCTTAGCAGAACTCTTTTTCTTCTTTGCCATCTTCTGTTCCTCTCTGCTGTTCTCTCCTTGCAATCCCTTCCAAATTTATTGTTCTTCCTCATGTCTCTTTATCTGATCCACATCTCACATGCAGAAGAACAGTGTTCCCTTGATGTATGGAACTTTGTAGTGATTAAGCTAATTTAACCTAATTATCAGTTTGTTTCTCTACCTCTCCATTGTTTATCTCCTCTCCTTTTTCTTATTCTTCGTCTAATTCAAGACTCAGGTGTCTAATTTTAGTTGATAGTTGATTGGCTGGGTTCCTTATGGCTATTCTACTAAATGGTTGTCTTGAAGTCAGTGAACTTCAATTAGGACGTTCATCTAGGTAGGATTTTACTTATACAACCCAAGCTTTACCCTACAGTGTACATTGAACCACAATATATGAACTTACAAACAGCTATGGTTCACATAGATCCTTGCTGAGTGATTTTGAAATTTTTGCCCTGCGATATCAGATGGTGATGAACTTGATTCTGTTTCTGTTATACATTGATGTGATTGTTTTAAGGAATTGATTAGGTAGTCTGGTTTTTCTTGGCTGGTGTATAAGATGTTTTTTTGTTTGCATTTAGATTTTGTAACTATTTAGTTTTGTTTTGTATTGATATACTTTTGACCTATTTTCCTTTTGACTGCCTGTTCTATAGCCAGTGACAAATTTGTTTAAACTTTAAAATGCACCCACATTTAGTCCCCCAAAACACTGACACCTTTGCATTCTTTCATTGGTTTAGGCTTTGGAAAATGAGAACATGAATATGGAGATTGACCTATCCAACCTTGGAACTGTAGCTACAATGTTTTTAGCACTTTTCAGGTGATATTGAAATATTTTTGGTTGTCAGTGTAATATTCTCTCTCTAAGCTTGCATTTCCTTTTCATAGCAAGTTGGGAGTTCCTTGTAAAACTACGATTGCTGCTGCTGTTCTTGAAGAAGCTCTAAATGGAACTTTCACAATTAGACCAATTCCTCTTGGAACATCATCAAATGACAAGGTACTTTAGTTGGCACTTTGTTCTTTGTGAATGTAAATTGTTTCTTATTCCTGTTGCTTATGTTGTAGGTTGATAAACAATGCGCTCACTTTTTTACTGTTACAATCAACGAGGAGCAAGCACACGAAGGGGTTGTTATCCGAGTAACATCAGCTGCCCAAAGTAAATTTAAGGTGATGACCAAGGACATTGAATCCTACAAATAACTTGGATTTGTTTATGCTTCATTTCTTTTAGAGTTTTCTCCTTTTTTCTTGTATGCTTCCATGTCTCTAACTTTCTGTTTTTTTTTTGTTATAAACATAGTTACTTTACTTTGAGCAAGAACCAAATGGTGGTTATGGACTGGCTTTACAGGTGATCATCACTTTTTCTTCTTTTCTGCAGCGTTTTTTTAAAAACAAAGTAATATGCCAATCATATATTTGCTATGTTAAATATTGAAAAATTAATGACGAATGCTTATTGTTCTTACTGAAGTCATTGACCTTGTTTTATTGGCTATAAGAAAGGAGGAATTGTAGCAGTTAATTTGCTGTGGACAAAGTAGGCATTCCTTTGATTAGACATAGATTTGAAGTCCTTACACACACACACACTTTGCCTTTGGCTGTTGAGAAGATAATATTCCTCTGCTATTGTATCTGAAATGAACATATCACTTAGTGTTAGATGTGATGATATGCAAGGATTTGATGTGATATTTTACTTTGTGAATCTGCATGTGGTCTATATTCGGTATTCTAAGTTTAGATTTATGTTACTGTTGAGTTTATATCAAAATCACACCATATTAAACTCTAATAGCATGGGTCTTCGAGTTGTTTTACCTTTTTTGTGATCCTCTAAATTCAATTTTATCCATATGAGGATCTTATTTTTTCAAATAATTTGGTGTCAATTTGACTTTCATTTTTCATATCTCTTACTGTTTCTATATCTTTCATCTATGATTTTTGTTACATCTTCACTATTTTTATTGAGCTTTATGTACCTTGACATGTTCATTTAACTCATTGATGTAAGGGAGCAGTAGAGGATTGAGAGAAAAAGGAGGTGAGATGAGTAAAGAAACTTAAATTTAATACCTTTGATAATCAGGCTCATTATCTACTCGTTTGTATGACATTGGCAAATTTGAGTGGACACTTGAAATCTCTATTGATCACAAGCAAAAATTTATAAATATAGTGGTTTTGGACACTTTTCCACATGCAAAAATTTATAGATATAGCAGTGTTGGACACTTATATCCACTTATGATAGATACTCGTACTAGAGACCAATGCTCTAGTTGAAGAACTGACTAGATGATTCAATTATATCCACATAACCTATGCAGCGTGGAAAGGATAGAGTTTCTGACATTTACATTTAGGAGCATTGTTGAAGAGAGAACAGTCATAGATACTATGATATTTATTCAAATATTTGATATTGGAAATTAATATTTTAGTCAAAAGGTGAATCAAACAAATATGTTCAAACCCCAATTTTTTACATAATGCCATGCTGCCTTACATTTTATCATGCCAATCTTGGTTGCGCAATGGAACAAGCAGCCATACCACTGACGCTAATCGTCAGAGTTGAATCACTATCAACAATGACTGAGCTGATTTTTATTTTAAGAAATTAGAATTTCACAAAAGATTAATGAGAACTTTGGTAAAACCTAAAATCCAATGAAGGTAGTTAGAAATTGGTTGGATTATATTAGAATCTTGATGGAACTCATCGAAATATGGTAGCAAGGTGGAATCCGCCACCCAGCAACCCCACACAGTCGGCCCCACGACCATCTGTGAGGAGGTAAATCGAGAAGCCAGTGCGGTGAGGGCCTTTTTCCTCAGCTTTGCTAAGATTTGAACTCTTGCCCTATGGTAGAAACTCTGCCCCGCACTAGTCAACTCAATCCTGCCCCGGGAGTAAAAGAACTCTTTGAAATGTGATCAAATAAAAAGTGGAGATGAATGAAATTGAGTTAAAATTTTGTTAAAGTTGGATGATTTTGAAAAACTTGACTAATCTAGCCTTCCTTTTAATCCCAACTTCATTCTTAGGGAACTCCATACAGAAAGGAGAGGCTTTGCTTTCCTCTAAAATCGCTTATGTTGCCATAGGTTTATATTCACCACAACTCCACAAGATCAAGCATCACTTATTTAACTTTGATATCACTCATTAGACTTAACGTCTTATTCGACTTTCTCTTGCTTTCTATTGGTCAAGTGAGATTATCATGGATCGAAAGAAGGTATTAAGGATTGACAGAGAACAAAATAATCATTGGTCAACAACAATTATAAAACTGTTATTCCTTTAACTAAAAACTAGTTAGAGATTTGACCGAACCCTATAGAACTAAGTATAAAATAATAACACTTGCATTAATATATATAGTCATGTTATGCTAGACGCCTCCATGCGCACCAAGCTTGCGCGACTAAGGGGGCGCCCCCATGTGGGCCCATTGTCACGTGGGGGTGCCACCTCAATCGCGCAAGCTTGGCGCGCACTTGGGGGCACCCAGCCTAACAAACCCTATATATATATTAACGTATTGTTATGCTGCGCACCGCCTAGTGTGCTAGATTTATTTATTTATTTATTAAGTTTCGTGTTTAACTATTTAGGGTTTTGACTTTAGGGTTTAGGGGTTAGGGTATAATATTAAGTCTAAAAAATTTATATTAGGTGCTCACGAGGTGTGCGACATAATTCAGATAGCCAGGTTTTCATAATACCTAAAATGTGTATCCAACTTTCATATTAATCAAAACACATAGTTGTTTTCCATTAGGCCCGTCTTTATCATCCGACTCCTATTATGTGTCAGGACCATTACATAAATCTTAAAATATCTCAAGGCTGTGCCAATTTAAAAAACCCACAGCTCTCTATGAACTTGCTTTGAATTGAGAGATGTGGATTTTTAAAATCTTCACAACCTTAAGACAATTTGACAAGATCATTAAAGGGCTTAGGCCGTCATACTTACTAACACCACCAAAGAGTTCCTAGGACTCCTCTGGTTCAAACCATGTCAAGATTTTAAAATTCTAAACATTGTAGGGCCATCAACGAGTTTTTGCCAAAAACTCATTGCTGACCTTAAGTACCTTAGAATCACTTCAAATTAGGACGATTGCATTCCTAGGAGCCTCTTGAGTGTAACTATTCTCTCAAACCTAGACACCACAACATATATTGAGAGATGTGACTTTTTGAAATGACAATTTAGCACAAGCTCATTAAAGGGGTTCTAGGACTCTCCTAATTCATACCATGTTAGAATTTTAAAATTTTGGACACTATAGGACCATCAGCAAGTTTTTGGCCAAAACTTGCTAATAGCCTTAGGAACCTCAGAATCACTTTAAACCTGTATCATTACTTTTGGGAGCCTCCTGACTGTAATCACATCCTCAGATCTAGATTTCATGGCCTAAATTGAGAGATGTTCGTGTTTGAAATCTTCACGACCTTGAAACAATTTGGCCTAGGTCTGTCATATTTACTCATCAATACCACTAAAGGATTCCTAGGATTCCCCTGATTCTGACCATATCAATATTTTAAAATTTTAGACAATGTAGGGTCATCATTGAGTTTTAGCCAAAATTCGTAGATAATTGTCTATGTATCTTTAGTGTGATGATGTTACAACTTTTATTTGAAATAGATCTATGTATCTTTATGCTACACCAATTGCTTTTCTCCAGGGTTATATAATTTTAGTTTTCTGTATCACCAGGAAGATAGTGAAAAGACTGGAAAGGTAACATCTGTAGGAATGTACTTTCTACATTTTCAAGTTTATAGGATGGATTCAACCGTCAATGCAGTGAGTTAACTCTTTCATTCCTGAGAAAATAATTCATTATTAATTATGATAAATGACAGTAGATGCATTCCAAACCGTTTGAATGTTTGATCTCTTTTGAATAGTTAGCAATGGCCAAAGATCCAGAGGCTGCTTTTTTCAAAAAGTTGGAGGGTCTTCAACCTTGTGAAGTATCTGAACTAAAACCTGGAACCCACATATTTGCTGTTTATGGTTCGGATTGCTATTTGTTCTTGTTTGCATGTTTACTATATGTTTTCCTCTGGGTTTTTGACCTGACTTGTTCTTTCAGGTGATAATTTTTTCAAATCTGCTAGCTATACAATTGAAGCTATCTGTGCTGCATCATATAAAGATACCACTGAGAAGCTTAAAGAGATTGAGGCTCAAATTTTAGCAAAAAGAAATGATCTGCGCCAGTTTGAAGTAGAGTACAGAAAAGTAGGACTCTTTTTATTTGTCCATGACTACAAAGGTAACTTGTGATCAACGTTGATATTCTTCTTGTTTTGCAGGCACTCGCACGCTTTCAGGAAGTGACAAACAAATACAATGAAGAAAGGCAATCTGTATGTATCTTTTGTTAATGCATAATGTTTTCCTGGTTTCTACTTAAATAGTTTTTGGTTCTTTTGTCTATGTATCTTTTTTAGTGACTATTTGAGGAGCTCACTTCATATATTCTTTATGTTAGCTATTATTGCTTTTTTGGCCAAATTGAGCACATTTTTTTCGTATGTTTTTTTATGTTTCACTGTTATGGCTTTTGGTGCATGATTGTTGTTATGGACATAAATGTAAATGCCATTTATATTTGGGATGTATTTGTAATTGATAAATAATAGATAGTGGTGGTAGCATGGTTTAAAATTTCATGTCATACAAGATAGAATGGTCAAAAGTACCATCGTAGTAAATCAATGAAACTTGATATAAATTTACATGAGTAATCTCTCCTGTGTCGTCTGTGCATAAGTATGCCAATGAGGATTGTATAATGCCGACACTCATCATTGGGTAAGGTTTGGCACACCTTAACACACATCTAGATGAATTTAAATAATATTTGTTATTTTTTGTAATTTGTTACTCTAATATTTATCTAATTGCTATTTTTTGTTTTCTAAAAGTAGACAAGGTAATTGGAAGAAGATTATAAAAGTAAACCTTATATGAATTCATTTTGACATTCATTGAAGTGAAAAATGAGTTAAAATAATTTTTTGTTTAACTATCTAATGATATAATCTTATTAATAAGTAGACAAATTAATGTGAAAGAGGGGTAAATGAGTAAAATTCATCTTGACAACTATAACACATGCCAAAGCACATCGTGTATTTTATAGTACATTAAAATTTTTATTCAATTGATTAATGACTATCTAATTGCTAAGGTTTTATTTTTAGAAGCAAATAAACTACTGAAAGAGTAGTAAAGGAGTTAAGGGCATCTAAATTCATCTAAGCATGCATCAGTATGTGCTCAAGCGTGCTCAAATTTACGCTCTAACATTGAATGATATTTTACATTTTGGTGAAGAACTATATTATATTTTGTAACTTATTATTCTGTTATTTGAATGTAAATAACTTCTTAGTTACTAAAGACTTATCTTTAAAAGAAAGAAGTGAAGTTAAAGATGGATGAAAAGGATAAGGAATAGCTATTCATGATATAAAGGAATAGTGATTCTTTATAACTTGGGAATTAAAATTTTGTAGGAATTAATATTCAATGTTATTTTTGCAACAAAACATTGGATTGTTCATTCTATAGGAATTTATAGAGAATATAATTACACTTTATGTGAACCAAAAGCACACTTGGTATGGTTGCACAATAGTGCATGCAGAGTAGAAAACAGAATTATCAGAGCTAGCCTGAGATGTGAAGTTGCTTGAACATGGATTTTAGAAGCTGCTACATAGACTTCCTCGTAGATTTAATCACATGTTTCAGATGAAGACAATAAATCTTAATGTCCTGCAAAGTTCCAATCTTAGTTATTTTCATTATTATGCACAAGGTGCATTGGTTGTAAAAATTGAGAAATACTTTATCGCCTCACCTGGTTGGTTGAACATGGATTTTAGAAGTTGCTTTGCCTCGCGGATTTGATCTCAAAGTCAAGTGAGGTGAAGGTAATCAAGAAGATAAATTGAGGTTAGTTTTATAATTGATCAGTTACTTCCTAAGTCGTAATCCCTCTAGGCTCTAACACTGACTAATCTTGTGAATGCTTCTGGGTATCATATAAGTTTTGTTTGTGATGCAAGGCAAAAGCCCTTCACTTCATGATCAGTTTGTAATAGAACTAGCCTCCTTCACTTATTCTTTGTTTTTTTGCTTTTTATTCCTTCAACCTCTTTCTGTATATTTTCTCGCAGTGACCATGTATAAATTGACAAAAAAAAAAACATTTGCTTCAGAATTTCACTGGTTTCATGTATATATATTTCTTCAGGTTGATCAGTTACTGAAACAAAGAGACACTATACAATCCTCCTTTACAACTGTGCGAACTTTGGTCAATTCCAGTGGGGTTACTAGTAGCAACAGCAAAATTCCAACCGAGGATGACAGATCAGATAGCCAGGTGGAGAATGCAAATTCTGACGGGAAAGAGAAGTCAAGTAAGAAGAAATGGTTCAACCTCAATCTAAACCGTTCTGATAAAAAGGAATGAGTAGTACAGAGTGAATATTCTTTTGTAAATGCGGAAATTTTATGGTTTGCTTGAATATGCAACACTCCCCTCGTGCAAGTCTGTAGACGGGTAAAGTCAATTCAGCCATTAGTTAGCTTTTTCACAGGGCTCCCAAAGTTTTACTAGTTTTCACTCCAATGCATTCTTCAGTTGGATGCATTAGCTTTATAAACCTACCCATGGGCTTTAGGTTTCACAAGAAAATGAAGTGGTGTTACTGCATGATAGATTCAAGCCATTGAACATCAGCGGTTGTGATCTTCCTTCTATATTTTTATTACAGTTTGTTGGATGTTATGTATATGATTCTTAGTAGATGTACTCGATGAATGATCAACCCAAGTTTTGGCAGCCTGACTTAGCACTGGCTCAAGGGTTGGTCACAAACATGATTTTTATTTTGAAACTAAAGAGATTTAACTGGAAGGTGCGAAGCATGGGAGTAGTTGCAACATTATGAAAAGTTCAATATATCAAGAAGCTCAATCAGCACTATCCTATGTCGACCCATAATGATATAGTAAAATTTTGGTTGTAATTCATAACAATGAGCAGTATAGTATTATTGAAACTGTGTAGATAGTCTAATTTTTATGTACATAGGCTTTAATGGATTCCTACTTTGGGATGACACACAAACTCAATGGAACAACCAACTCTCCATCAATACCAGAGCCTCTGACTGGAGCACCGGGAAGACAAAGGACTGTTGTAGACTTCCACAGCAAGTGCACCAAAAGAGAACGAACCGACAAAACTAATACGAGGGAGCCCTTTGGCATATTTTATGTGAAGATCTATTTCGTTGTCGCTTGAGAATTCTCCAACTTATTGAGCACAATCACGTCACATGGAATGAAGATATGACAATTTTTTCCCTCGATGAATTTTGGGGAACTTTTCTTCTAGCATTGATTAATTACAGAATTTTGGCCTTTAATTTGTTTGTATGATGTCTATAGGAGGGTGGATCCTCTGGTCCGCGCTGCGCGGACCAGGGCCGGTCCACGCAAGCACGGACCAGGGGATCCCGCCTGCATGAGCTACTGTGCTTTCTAAATTTAGTTAATGAATTATAATTAATCGGGCTCTCAATTCTTGATATAAAACTGCAATTTATGAGCCAGTGTATCTTAATAAAAAATAAATGATTTTTTTTGAATTCATATATTTGTTAATTTTTAAAATTGTAACGAAATTATTGAAATACTGCTACTTATAAAAGGTTAATGCATATGGCACTCAATACTAATAAATAATTTATTAAAAGAATCAGTTTCTATCATTTTTTTGCATATTTAGATTTTATCACATTTTGTAAATCTTGCCTCCATAATATTTAGCATTTCTGGTTTGAATTGAGAGAAACGTCTTAAGATCCCCTTTCCGTCCGTCCGCAATTAACACATCAAATCGCGATTAAATTTGATCAAAATTAACTACAATTTCCCTTGAGTTCGTGTTCTCGCCCAGATTATAATTTAAGCCGGGATAAACAGCCGAAGCCACCGATAATGGGCGGGCCGTCCCCTTGCTCGGCACCCAACAGTCCAACCACCGCCGATGACCTCCGACCGTCTAACCCGATCCAAACTACAAATTAGATGGAAATAAAAACCAAAAGAGATCACAATCAATTTCTACCACAATCCAGAAATTCTCTCTAAATTGCTCATTTTAATTTTTTAAAAAAAAATCAATCGATTTATTGGTATTGAACTAGACAAACATTAATGAATAAAAAGAAATAACAATAAACTACAAAGAGGCTCATTAGTAATCGTTGCTTTGTTTAAATAAATCACAGGGCACATCAGGTTTCCTGAGAACAAAATTAACATGACGGCCGATGAAATTTACTCGAGTTCGAGAAAAATAAGAACAGCAGATAACTGAAACAGTTTGGATCCACCATGGCAAAGAAAGGCATTCCTCCTCCAAACAAGTTCTTCCCCAGTGGAATTCCTCCTCCATTTCAATCATCTGCAAGTCGAGAATGAGAAATCAAAATACCACGAGAAGAAGCATTCATCGCGATTCAAGAACAGACTCACCGTTGGGTGACCTGGAAGAGGTGGTAGAGAAATCGGAGGAGGAAGCCATGGGAAAGGACATCGAAAGCTGCGTGGTCGAGAAGGATGCGCGGTTGGATCTGTCTTCCTCGATGTCGGACCATGAGTCCCTTGCTTTCGGCCACTCGTCAAAGAAAGGCCGAAGGAATTGGCTTTCGTGCTTCGGCTCCGTCGAACCAAACTCACTACTCATGAAAGATTGCTGCTGCTGCTGTTGCTGTCTTGAAGTTGAACTGCCTGTAACCTGACCAATATTATCTTGAAGTGACTGAAGCTGAGGGTAAGAGCTCTGGAGGAGAGAAGAAGGTTCTCTAGTTTTCAACAGGGGAAACGAAGAAACTCGTGAAGGTGTCGAGCACCATGAACTGTCGACTGAATCCAGAACGAGGCTCCTTGCGTTTCCAGTAGTGTCTAAGAAGAAACTGTGTTCATCCACACCAGGTTTAACGCCAGAGAAGTACCTGCAACTCCCAGATAACCAGATTATATACTAAAAGAAGCAAGCTATGAAACGGAAACAAGGTGAACTAGATCATTCGACCATGTTTTTGCAAGAACTTATCAATAACATGAACTATTTGGCTTTATTTCATTCACTCTACCTAATATTATTGTACTCCTTCAGCAGAAATAATGACAGCTTAAGGTACCAACCTGTTAGCAAGAGGACCAGTGTCCATGGACAGGTGAGTGAAGCTGGAGCCACCAAGGCACAAGCTTTGGGAATTGGCATGACTTGCAACAGGATGCTGGGGATTAATGCTCAGTGAGTTTCCCCCGCCACTACCACCAGCACCACTGCTGCTCGCTGCCGCGGTGACTGTTGTCGAAGATGACTGCAGTAGGGAGGCAGGTTGTGATTGTGATTCCACAGGCTTTCTTGAACGGTTGCGGCCGCGATGCATGTGACGCTCACAATATTTGGAGTCGGGGTGGGCGTCCTTGGAGCAGCGCCACTTCTTCCCATCGGTTCGCCGGCACCGCCCTGGCTCAGGGTCCAGCTTCTTTCCGTAGTAGGAACAGTAAGCTACTGAACTCAAAGAAACAACCATACAAATGAACAGTGTCATTCACGCAGTCAACAGGAATCAAAAGAATGAATTTAGCACTTGGGATGAGAAGTAAACAAAGAATAAAAGTCTCGTAGAGGAAAACAAACAGAAACTCCGATTGCAAACAGTTGCAGGAAGGAAACTTGAATATTAAAAACAAGTAAAGGGAGTTCACTTCGTCCACTAGTGTTGAGAATAAAAGCCAGAAATAACCAAAGCTAAGTTTCAAAACTGCAAATCCACCGTGTGTAAAGATCACATTTGTTTTATTTTTACTTGATCTCGCTAAAACCACACAAGATCGAAGTCGCAAATGATAGTCGGAACAAAAAACAAAGCGATTTAGATCTCCGAAAAGGACGAAAGGATACGAACAGCGTCGTTTAAACTAAACCACAAACGGGGAACGAGGAAAGGGGCTTACGAGCAGGATGGTGCCAATATCGACCAGGTAGGGCTTCGAAGCTCCTCCGGATAGGAATCAAGAGCTCCGGCGGCACGGGCACCCCGGCCGTCAGGTACTTGTAGATCAGCGCCTGGTGCTCCAGCTCCTGCCACTGCGCCGCCGTGAAGGGCGGCCGCACTCCGAACCCCGCCGCCGCCACTGCCGCTGTCGCCGAGGTGTTCATCGGAAACCCCGAAAGGCCGAGAGTGAGAGACGATTCGAAGGAAAAGGAGGCGCCTTTGAGCTCACCCATGGCGGCAGGTTGCCGTCGTGCTCGGGCCCCCCGCCGGCGAGGCAGCAACGCAGAGCTCCGCCATTTCACCGTCGGCAAGGAAGAGGAACGGATGGGTGTCGGTAGATAGATAATAAGTTGATGGATAAAAGGGTCGATTTTTAAAAGAGAAGAGGAGGAGAGAGGGTGCGTGATGGGTTGGTTAATCAATGGCGGACAAGAGATAGAGATGGTGATAGCAGATGATGTTGGGATGGGAGAAGGGGGGTGGGAGGACTGTGTCCCTATCTGAATCTTTGGGCTTCTCAGTGTGCGTTGGGAAGGGAGACAGTATCTGTTTCTGAGCAGGAAAGAGAAACTACTCACAGCAGGTAAAGTTTTTTACATTTGCCGCCGGTAACATTTTGATCCTTGACAAGCATTTGATGGATGATTAATTATTGTTAAATCCATCGACAAACTCACCAAAGATGAACCAAATCTTTGCATGAGGAATCACAGTCCATGGGCAGCGACGATGGACCCTAAAGTTCAAACCAAGTGTCTCAAGTAGTCGGACAGCCTTTGTTCCCTTGCCAAGGAATTTCTCTCTTTTTGTAACTTGAGCGGTAGTAAGGTCGCTGGCATCTTCTTGTGTGTGGCACAGTGAACTACCTTCTGCTTCCGAGCATCTGCTACTACAGTTTTGCGTGTCTGGGGAGAGGAAAAAAAGCTCTCTTCGTTCATATCTTTGTGGGTGGGATCGGTGACTGCAATAAGGGCAGCAATCATCCCTAGCCCATGACTTGCCCATCACTTCACTTGGATGTCACGGACCCCATTCCATTCTTTCTGTTCTCTGCTTTGCACAAAACAAGCAGCCAAAATTTGAGGTGCAGGGAAAACGAAATGAAACAACCAGTAGCTGGTTCAACCGGAGCCGTTGCGGCGATGAGCACTGATAATGCAGGAGGGAAATAAATTCGGCTTTTTACCAAAAGGCGTACCCAGGAAACCCTATTTACCAAAAGGCGCACCAACGTTTCAGATTTACCAAAAAGCGCAGCTAAAACAGTAAAATGACAGAAT
>JBBPFP010000126.1:5125005-5135898 GCA_037974795.1 Kaempferia galanga | reverse complement strand
AGATAAACTCTAGATCCTACAATAAGAAAGAAAAGAAATCACAATATATGAATCACAATCCCAATCTTACAAAGGAAAAAAAATCTTGACAGAAATTAAAATTAATAAAATAGGGCGTCATTATAAATTAATTATGACCATAAATACTAGAAATACTAAAAATATCTAAAATATCATAAAATAGAAATTAATAAAAAATAATAATAAAATCTTCAAAAAAAACTCGGATGAAAACTTAAAAAAGTGGAAGTTGGGATAAAAATTAGACATTACATATCCCCCAATAAACATAGATTTTTGGTTGTGGGCTCTCCATAAGGTAGGGGCAACTTTATAGAACACAAGCCTAGCTGCAAGCTCTTCTCGAGGTCGCAAAGACGTACCTTACAGCAAAGCATGTTCTTCGTGAGATCGTCGAGAGCCAGCAAACTTGCTTGGCATCGCTTACCAATCACTAGTATGTCTGGGCGCACGAAGAACAACTAGGATTGCCGAAGGTGATGAGAAGGAAAGTCGGTTCCATCGATTTTGAGATGGATGAAAACTAAGGGAGAAAATTTGTCACTCTCGTACCATATCTATCTATTCTTTTCTTAGTAAACCAGGCGTCAAAATTCACATAGAGGAGCTGAGCTTTTGAGTGGTGTCATTTGGGCTTCCTAATTGGAAGCCCAGTGTGAATGCTTATAACTTTTGGGAGCCTTAATTAAGGACCGGTAGGCAGTCCAAAAATTGAGCCATTATTGCTTCCCTTAATTCCCTCCATCTCGCCAAATAAATTATCCCAGCTTCATTCATCTCCTTTTAATTTCGTATAGATGTACGAATATAGCTGTTAGTATTTAATATATAAGTCAATGTATTCATCCCAACTATAATGTAGACTCTACGGATCAGGCTCTGTTCACTTAAAATTTCAATTTACGATAATTTACTCATAAAATAGTCATTCATACATATTTTCAACATAATTATTTGTCAAAATTAGTTTCCAACATTAATTTGCTAATGAGCAGACCATCCTTACAAAATGCTACGCAATCATTAACGGCACCATGATGACATTACTAATGGGCAATTTTTATTTTATTACTTTAGTTTTGCTTTAATCAATCCCACTTTTGGATATTCAATAATAGTAATAATAATAATTATTAACCTTATTCATTCACTGCTCAGTAGCTGCTCCAGCGCCATCTGCTGTCGATGGTGGATTAGATTGGGCTTCCATCGGCAACCATTTAGATATTATTTGTTTTTTTCCACCGATTTGTTTAAAGGAGGGAAGAGTCGGCATTTCCGCGTTGGTGTTTGATGATTTCCTCTACTTCTTCCCTTCCTCTTCCCTTGGCCCGCGCCCTCCAGATCTGCGCTCTTTGATGCTTCTCTACCCGGCGGAGATGGCGGACAGGGAAGCGGGGGAGGGTTGCAGGGAGGGGCGGCCTCGCCGGGCCGGAAGTGGCAGCATGGTACCGCTGGCGCAGCTGATCGGGGAGGAGGCGAGGATGGAGAAGGTGGAACGACCGCGCGTGCGATACGGATGCGCCGCGCAGTCGAAGAAAGGGGAGGACTACTTCCTTATTCGGACCGATTGTCAGCGCGTCGCCGGCGACTCCTCCTCCTCTTTCTCCGTCTTCGCGGTAGGCTCCGGATCCCACTTTCTCTTGAGCTGCCCTGTCTTAATTCACGAATGAATCCAGTTGTTCTCCTCTTTGGATGCGGTTTGGGACGGATATTTTGTTCATGGTCTACCGGGGAAGGGAAACTGCCCTAGTTTTGTAGTGGCGCAACTCGCAGTATCGCTGCAGTTTATGCATACTTTCTTCCAGGCCAGGAACATTAGGCACGATCCTTGTGAATTTGTTTTTTCGATAAAGCTACTACTTAATGCCTTCAGAATACTTATCATGATCAAGACGGCTCCAAGCCATTTTAAGCTAATAAATTAAACGATATAGGTGTGTTGTCTCAATCAAACTAGATTATGACCTCTCTTGATCCACAATAATCTCTTTTGATCCACAATAACCTTGCTTAATTGTTTGTGAGCGAGAGAAATACAGGTGATCGTGGGGTCTAACTAGTGATAGTATGGATGAATAAATGATCCTTGATCTTGTGGTAAATCTCAAAATACGGCAACACTAAGAAATATAAGAGAGCAACGAAGACTAGACTCTCTCTCCTTCCCGTGTGAGTTTTCTAGGAATCAAGCTCGGCAAAGACTTTCTTTCCTTCCCGTGTGTGTTTTCTGGGAATCAAGTTGGACTAAAGGGTAAGTTAAATGGGTCGATTTTTTAGTGTCATCTCAATTTGATCAAATTTTAGTTTCTATTTAATCCACTTACATCTTAATTTGATCATGTCAATTGGACCAAATTTTAATGAATTTCATAAATTATATAATGTGATCTAACTTATGTCTTTAAGTCTATAGTTTTCCTAAACTTCTCCTTAATTTTTATGTTGGTCATTTCTCAAAAAAAAAAAACAAAAAAAATCAGATCAGTCATTGTCAATAATGATCCAACACTGGTGATGTATATCGGTATCAGTTGATTTCACCTACTATGATCAGCCACACTTCATAATGCTCAGAGACTTTTTTCCATAGGAACATCCTAAAATGGTTATTTAGCAAGGGAAAAAAACCATCATGAGATAGTTATCACTATTCTTCTCAGATAAGTTTATCATGATGATGTATATACATCTCCTCATTCTCTCTCTCTAAGAATACATAATAAGTAACCCAAACAACAAACTTGATGCATATATTTGTTGATTGGTCTGTTTTATGAGTTTATATGAGTATTCATATAAATTTAGAAAAAGAACTCAAATGTCTAAGATGTGCATTAACTCTGTTTTTTTATCACAGTCACCAGAAAAATCAGCTGGAGATGTTATATATACAAATTTGATTAAGATCTTATTCCCAAACACATTGTATATGACTTGCATTATTTCTGGGTCTCTAATTTTCTCTAATGTTTTTCCTTTGGTGGAATGAAAGGGTTTGGTGAAGATTGAAAAGATAGTTTAAGCACGGAGGCAAAGATTTCTATCTTCATTTTATGGAGTCATAAGATATCTTTCTTTATTAGTTGTTTTCAAAAGTTTGAAGCTCTAACTATTTGGCGATTTGATCTTTTGATTGTAAGTTTTCAACTAGTTCAATCTGACTTCATGATGATGCCACGTTCCGTTAACAAATATAAAAATAAATATTTAAATATTTATCAATTCTACATGAAAATCTATGACAATATTATAGATACATATATATCGTGAGAGCGACAATGGAATTGGCTGATCTAGATACATACAATCAAACACATGTTTCAATCAAAGCTACTTTCATTGGAGTTTCTTACAATATCATTTTGCTCAGAACCATTGTAGCCTAAAAGCTAAAATTTCAACTTCAAATCAATTCATTCTCAAAGAATGAGCCAAATTCCTCAAAATGTATTCTAGTGTGGAAGCAAGAACCAATTGAGAAACAAATCACACTAAAAGAGATGTTGAGAAATAAGAGCTTTTTTCTACCCTTAGGGCAATGTAGTAATTCATCACGTGATGCTGATCGCGTTGTCCATTATGCTAGAGCCGGTTTATTAATTTTCGTGATTTGATGCAAAGAGAAAGGAGGTTGTTGATCTCTTTAACCTAGGGTTTTCAGTTTCTCTTATTCTTGAGGGCATTGCTGTTTTTGTTTGCTTTAAATTTATTTCACACACACACACACACACACACTCACAAGGGCATTGCTGTTTTTGTTTGCTTTAAATCACACACACACACACACTTATCGGAACAGGGTTTTTAGTAAGTTATTCTCTGCATTATGAAACAGGAAATCAGACAAGATCAATGAGTATATTTTTCTTTGCCAATTATTTGGAAATAGAACTTTTTATATGTTACATAAGTTAGATGCCTCATGCAGATTAGTCAAACTATATATTTCAATAAACTGATCTATGTTCATTTTATGTAAGGTCCTTGATGGGCATAACGGTAATGCTGCAGCAATATATACAAGAGATAACTTGTTGAATCATGTTATGTGTGCAATTCCTCATGGGCTTGGTCGGGAAGAATGGCTTCAAGCTCTACCTCGTGCTTTGGTAGCTGGTTTTGTTAAGACTGATAAAGAATTCCAAAGAAAAGGCCTGCTTTATTTCCCTTTTCTAGAGATTTGCGTTTTTAGGTTCTTTGCATACATACGAATTTCTTATTTCTATTTGTTCTATTTTGTTTTTCAGGACAAACATCTGGAACCACAGTGACATTTGTAATAATTCATGGATGGACAATTACTGTTGCTTCAGTAGGAGACTCTCGGTGCATCTTAGACGCACAAGGAGGGGCGGTTTCTGCACTTACTGTTGATCATAGGCTTGAAGAAAATGTTGAAGAGTGCGTATTGATGCTGTTTATTTTTTTCATAAGCAGCAATTAGATGGTGTTTCCTATATTTCATAGAAAATGATGTTCCTTGACAGGCGGGAACGGGTTACTGCCAGCGGAGGTGAAGTAGGGAGACTCAACATTGTTGGTGGTGCTGAGGTGGGGTTATATGATTTTCATGAGAAAAATCGCATTGAATGACAAAATTAACATTTCATTTTGCTTTGGTGGCCATGGACACTCTAGATTGGCCCCCTTCGTTGTTGGCCAGGAGGGTTATGCTTATCCAGATCAATAGGAGATATGGATGTTGGGGAATTTATTGTCCCCATTCCTTATGTCAAGCAGGTCAAGGTATTATTTTGCTTCTAGCTTCTTTTTTCATTCATAAAGTACAAACTAGACTGAAGACATCAATGCGTGCAAGATAGTTCCATGGGTTTAAACATTCATCTAAGTTATCATGCCTGAATTCACCAAGCGTGCAACCCAGTGGACGTGTGCTATTGCTGCTTTTTAATTCTTCTGGATTTAGATCCTTAGCCATTTCATTATTTAATTTGACCTAAAGATCTTTAGTTTTATGTCAGCTGACAAATGCTGGAGGAAGACTTATAATTGCTTCAGATGGTATATGGGATGCTCTCACTTCTGAAATGGCTGCAAACTCATGCCGAGGTTTACCTGCAGAGCTCGCTGCCAGACAAGTTGTAAAAGTAACTAGTTGTAAAAATTTTCCATTTCCATCTCATATTTATTCCATCATCATTCTCTCAAGTTAATTATGATTGGTCTTTTTATAATCAATTTTCGTTATAATCTTAATTAACTAATTTTCTACCTGTTTATCTTGGGTGATAACCAAGCAGGAAGCACTTAGGACAAGGGGTTTGAAGGATGACACAACTTGCATTGTCATCGACATTACTCAACCTGATCATTCAGAGCCACCTCGATCTCCACCAAAAAAGATGAACAAATTCAAGTCTTTCATCTTCAGAAAAAAATCAAAAGATTCTGCTAATAAGCTACCTAAGAAATTATCTGCTGTTAGTATAGTTGAAGAAATATTTGAAGAAGGATCAGCAATGCTTTCTGAAAGGTAAGTGTTCAATGAACCATATAGAGTAGTTTAATAAGCTTCATATCCAATGTGCGCCTACTCTTATTTTATACCACTGCCGAACATCATATTATCCAGTTAATAATTCTCTTATAGTAAAGTTATGTATAAACAAAGGAGGTTAATTGTTTCTAGATTATATCTACCCCTATCATTGGGGCAAAAGGTGGAACCGCCACCCCAGCAGCCCCCTAAACCCGGCCCCACACGATTATATCTACCCCTATCATGTCCTTAGGTTTAGCGCATTTGAGGTTTAAGAAGTCTTTTATATTAAGTTTGTAGTCTAGTAACTGGCTGATTATTGATTATGTACCATGCTATCTATATTGATCACATATAAGAAATTAAATTTGGGGGAAAATATTTATCTTTCTTGGTTGAAAACTCACTTTTTGAAAATCACTTCATTTTTCTTTTTGCAAGTTTCTGTCAAATTGTATAAGGTGTTAATTAAATCAGACATCGTATTACTGTATGGAGATGCCGACTTGATTTCTGAGGCAGCCTCTCGCAGTGTATTAGTTCTTTAGACCATTTTTCTGTCGTCCTATAATTTGGTTGTGACAATACTGCAACCTAATGCTACTGTTAGGACTTCTTGGTCTATGGTTTATACACAATCGTAGTGTTGCAGCATGATTTTCTTTTCAAAATTCATATCGATGCAAGTCTTGATTCCACTCTTTAATCGTGCTTTCAGGCTAGGAAATGACCCATCTACAGAAAAAACATCCAATATGTTCACATGTGCCATATGCCAGGCAGAGCTCGCTCCAAGTGAAGGTGCATCAGCTCATGCTGCCTCCATCTTCTCCACCAGCTCAAAGCCATGGGAAGGACCCTTCCTCTGCACGGATTGCCGCAACAAAAAGGATGCTATGGAAGGCAAACGCCCAAGTGGTGTTAAAGTGTTGTGACTCCCACCTTCATCTCAGTTATTTTTAGTTATTGTGTATTCATTTGCTGCCAATTTTTTTCGGCTGGCTGCATCATTATTTCATTCAGGGGGTCGAAGAGGCATCCATGTGTATCTACAAAGCGATGCGTTGTTTTGTTCTATGAAGATGGCTATTCTGTTTTTAAACTCGTCTGTGAACCAGGAGTATTTTAGTAGATGTTAATGTGTATTGCAATTAATACTGCATGTAGTTTTATTTTCTTATTGTCCCAAAATGTCCGAGAGTTACAGTAGCCGAAATGCTTTTCAAAAAATTCGATCGTTGATGATATCTTCAATTTTTTGTTAAATGGACTGTTTTAACATTGTTGCAAAAAGGCATACGTTAGGTTCTTGCAGCTAGGAATCGTCATGCTGCGAGTTCTGTACCTATGCCCTGTTTACTTGAGCTGCTAGGAATAGGAAAGTGATGAACTGCGCATCTGTTTATTCGGTCATTCATTTGCAGTTTCTTTTTCCCCCCATTTTACGGCCACTCAAAACTCCGCAGAACGAATTTCCTTCCTTCGTCGCCTCATTCTTATATCTTGCAGCGGGGTGAGTCGCGGTTGTTGTGCTCATGCGCTCGACGTCGCTCGTGGCCACAAGCGAGGCAACTCATGGCCACTTTACGATTGCGAACAACCTCACAGAGGCTGCCCGCAGCCATGCTTGTTGGTCGCTCACGAGCCGTGAGCGATGCTGCCTCGTTAGCAGCCGTGCTCGCGTGCCCGAGGTCTAGCTTCGTTTTCTTATTTAATTTCTTCCGATGGGGCAGTGTAGGGCTACCAGGTGACGATCTCACCCTTTGTTTTTTTAGAATTGGAAAAATGTGAATAGAAAGGAGTAAGTAAAAGAAGAAGAGTTTATTGTAAATGAGAGTTTAGTCCTGGTAGATACGACGGTGATGTAAGAAAATATCTAAAGCATTAAATACAATTTCGTACTTACAGTGATCTCCCGCAGATGATCTTTGATCTTACCGTCTGGAAGAACAATTACGAGAATCGTTCGACACGAGTTCACGAACCAAATCTCACGACCGAATTCGTCGTTCTTGATCGGAACTCCTTCTTCCCTCTCTTGCACTTGTACGCTATCCCATAACTCTCTTCCTCTCATCACCTTTTATAACGAAAGAAGGAGAGGGTGAAGAGAGGGAACGTGTGCAGTTACAACTGCACACGTTCCACATTCTAACACCTTTCCAATAGTTGCAACAATGTTGTAGCAGTTATTGGAAAGGTATCTGCCACAACGACATGGAAGGGTCATATGCACGTGAAGCCAGGTTCGGGCTGCCGCAGCATAAAGCCCTAAATTTCGCTAGGTAAAATCATCATTGGCGCCAAAAGAGGGGGCGGAGCAGAAAACCAGATATGGGAGTAGAGTTGAATGGAAGTAGCTTACGATCAAGATTTGCGTAGAGCAACGGAAGTTATAATCGAGAGAAGGTATGCCTTGTGTAGCGGTGGACGAAGGTGGAATTTACTTTGACAGCTACTGTGCGGTACCAGGCAAAAACGGGTGCGGTCGCAGTGGCAAAAGACGACAACGAAGGAAGGATCGAGTGTGACGGAATCTGCCAGCAACGGGGGAAGGATTGAAAACGAGGGAGAGGGAAATTTAGGTTTTTGAAATTTGACAGAGTGAGAGATTAAAAAGAAAACAAGGCATTGCTGGTAAGTGCATAGTAAAAAAAGTATAAATTATGGTAACACGACAGTACTATAGTGGTTATCATATATAGTCGCGTACGAAGTGTTGGGCAGGATAGATATATATATATAGCAAATGTGATATCTAGCTTGCATGTTCAACGCGTGTGCATGATCCGCTCATATGTATATATCGCACACGTGTACTGTACCGGCTAAAATATGTGTGGATATATATTTTCATGTCTTTTATAATTCTAGATTATGTAAAGCAAATAAATTATACCATCAACTTATTATTAACTGTCAAATGATTAAGTGGTGGGATTTTTTTTTTTCACTTCAAATTTGAACGAAAGTGATAAAAGTTTGGCTAAAAATGTTACAGTTGATCATTTTATTAGGGATAACTAGTAATTCGTTTTTTTTTTTTAAATTTAGATATTTTTTTAATTTGATTAATTAGGGATGCAGAGCTTTCTTCATGATTTGTCAATCAAGTAAATTCGAAAGCACGATAATTCTTGACATGGTATCCCAACAGTGTCAATAGTTTAAGCACGATGAACAAAAAATTACCTTGCAAGCAAATCCTAAATAATGTGAATATGTCCCGTCTCTTACCATCGTAGTGCGTCAAGGCAAAGAGAGTTGTTGAGTGATAATGTGCTATTGAAGAAGGTGTTTGGGCTGGGCCGGCACTGAGTTTGTATGCTCTGGAATTGGATGGGTCAGGCCCAAGAGATTAATAGAGATCATCGATGCTCGGACTAAGGAAAGATCGGGAGGCGGTCGAGGAGCAAGTGCGGAGTTGTATAGTGCTCGGCCTTAGAGTTCGGTTTTTGAAAAATGGATCCAAATGACATTCCATTTTATGGACCAGTGCTTGGGAATTAGGCTCAGGGTTATAGACACAATATCAATAATAGGGGAAAGGGAGTGAAGTTTTGGGAGAAGGACGGGTGCAATAATGGTAGCCAATAATGATGGGCCTTAGTATCTTTCAGAGAAGAGATTGCTACGCTACCTGTTGCTAAATAGAAAAGCAAGGGGTCGATGACCGTTGCGATGTTAATGTCGTAATTGACCTTTGTCACATAGCCAGAAATATTAAAGAAAGTCGATGATCTAGTGTAGGAAGGAGGTATGCTCATTCTTGTAAACTATCTCCTTCCCCCTCCTGTGTGTTTTTTGCTCTCTATCTTACTTAAGCATGGAAGAGGTTTTATCGGAACAAGATCAAGATCGACTACTTCTTCTGATTACGTATTGATCTTGGACAGAAAATCATTCAACTTGATATGAAGAACATAAATAACGCTAACCATCAATGTTCAAAAAAATCTTGACTAAGGACATTCAAATACTATCTTATCAACAATTTGTGCATATTTAAAGCTTGATTTCTTTCATAATATTATAGGGGCGGCAAGTCACTCCTGTTGCTTCGGAAAGTAGCTACTGGTTGGTCCCTTTGCTTCAGGAAGTAGCTATTGGTCTTACCGTGAAGAGCCCTTACGGATATAGCTGAAATAGTAAAGAAAATGAAAATTTACCGTTTGAGGTTTAAGGATCAAATTTCAAGACCGACAAAGTATAAATCCATGCATTCTGTATAACACACTTGACAATCACTTATCGTCTATGATGCGGAGGTCAAAGAAAGACTCAAGGAATAGGCTAGGGTTGCATGGAAAAGAGGCCGGTCAGGAACCGGTTGTGAACCCGCAACTGGCTTGGACTAGGAGCCATCCGGTCAGGAACCTACGACCGGCCTAGACCAGGAGCCATCCAATTGGGAACCCGCAACAGGCTTGGACTAGGAGCCATTGGGTCGGGAATCCACGATCTACCTGGCCAAGAGCATCTAGTCAAGAACCGGTCGGGAACCCCTGACCAGCCTAGACTAGGAGCCAGCTGGTCGGGAACCTGCGATATGCCTGGGCCAGGAGCCATCCGGTCGAGAAGGTCTCGGCGCCAGTGCCTCCAACTAAGGAGACACTCGCCTGGCCACTAACCGTCTGAAGAACACGAGCATAAGAGTGTCTCCCTCTGCCTGTCTGGATGGGCCCTTGGTCGGTGTTCCGTAATACCCATCACGCCTCTGGCACATCACACATCCACAGTATGGTGTCGTCCCCCACGTTCGAAGTTCTAATACACTCTAATATTACGGATAGTGACACCTGTATTATGATGACATCCCCCATCCTCCAAAACGTATGCATTTTAATGTCAGTTGTACCACTCCCGAGGCATATATATAGAGGCGGAGGCGCATAGTAATGGGGAATGAACGTAACATGGCCACCAGGATACCTACTCGGTGATTCAGTAATGTATTGTTCAGCTCACCGATGCTTTTTCTATTCAAGGTCACAACATGCACGTAGATTATATATGTTTTTATGTATGTTTTGACACACATCTACTTAGATTATTCATGAGTATAATCTATGTTTATTTCATTATTATGACATATTTTAATATATTTTATGTGGAGATCTACTCTTTGCTTGTTTTCATTAATAGGGCACATTATAGAGAGAAAATGGAGTAAAAGGGGAGTATTTCTAGCATGCATGGCTGCGTACAGCGGCCACACAGTTGTGTGCCTCAGACACACGTCTATGTGCTTGCACTACACTGCTATATTCCAAGAATCACTACCTTTAGTTGCACTATTACCTGAGCCAGAACTAGAACCATCATTTGATTGTGATTAATTCACATCCACATGTTTAGATCTTTCAAGT
>JBBPFP010000126.1:4981659-5002694 GCA_037974795.1 Kaempferia galanga | reverse complement strand
TTTTACTAATTTTATTTATTTATTTATAATTTTTTACTAATAATCGTTACTAATTTTTATAAATAATATAAAAATTACCAATTACCTAGCCGTTACCTATATTAAAAAAAATTTAATTATATATAAAAAAAATTTATATAATATTCCTTGCACAGTGGCATTAACGCCCCCGACTCCATCGCTTTGAACGCGCCGCTGCAATTGCCCTTAGGGAATATCATTGGCATTCCATTGTCATCTTCTTTCCTAACCCTTGCTCCATTGACTTCTTCGTTCTCCGTCATCCTCCTTCCGCAAATAAGTCTTCATTCTCTTCATGACATCTATTCTAGGTTTTGGTTTAACCACACACTCTCCAACCTAATTGATCCTGAAACTGCTTTACTACACCCCTCTTTCATTATTCCCTACAGCTATGGCCTCCTCTTCCCCATACCCTCCGATCATCCTCATCATTCACTAGGGTCGGACCTTCCACGAGGCCAGGGAGGTGACCGCCTCAAGGGATGACTTAGGAAATGACCCTTTTTTTAAATTATACCCCAAAAAATATGAATGGCGCACACGATGCTAAACCCTGTTCTCACGGATCCAAGGCATGCTACGACACATGGCTCTCTTTGCACGCCATTTCTTCTCTGGCGTTCTTTCCACCGAGCCACGCATCGCAAGTGATCGGCATTCTTTCCACTAAACAAGAGGCAATCTTAATCTTCTTCTCTGACATTCTTCCTCGTCCTGCACAAATTAGCCACTTAGCACACACTTTAGATAAACACAAATCTAACTTAAAGTCTTTGTCAATCTCATCAAAATATTTTATTGCCTTAAATGCAAAGGAGGACCAGAGTCCTAACATCATGACTTTTTGCCAAAAGTCATTAATAGATTTAGAGGCCTCAGATTGAATTTAGACGGCCATCATTACTTGCATAACTTGTTCTTCCCTCATTCTCCCAATGCTCAACTTCCTTGCCTTTGAGGTGTCTATGCCCATCATTACTTTTGTTTTTGCTAAAAGTCACTAATGCGTCTGGAGGCCTTAGATTGATTACAGATCGTCTCCTTTGTATCCCTTGCACTCCCTTCATTATCACCATGCTAAATTTCCCTACTCATCGTACCTATTTGCTCATTAGTGACTTTTTGTCAAAAGTCAGTGATGGGTATAAAAACCTCAAGTTGACTATAGATGACCTCTTTTGCATTTATTTCAATCCCCTCATTATCCTCACACCATAATTCCCTGAGGCCTCTAGCCCATTAGTGACTTTTTTTTCTTTTAATTCCAAAGTCACTAATACATCTGGAGGCCTCAAATTGATTGTAGGTTACCTCCTTTGAATTTCTTGCTCTCCCCTCATTCTCTCAATTTGAAGTTTCCTTGATTCATAGGCCTCTTTGCCAATCAGTGACTTTTTGTCAAAAATCATAATGCACTTTGAGGTCTCAGCAGCTTGGTGAGATGATTTCTCCAACATCCACATCTTCATCTTCGTTGGCATTGACGGAAATCGTACCCATGGTGATAGATTTTCTCTCTGACATTGACTTCTCTATAGGCTTTAGTAGCTCAAGAGGCTCTGGTAACGACTTCTAGTCAGAGGCTCTACTGGCGATAACAATCTGTCTTCAGCATTTGCAACTGCTCCAGCTGTGGATTTTTCCGCCTGTTGCAACAATAAATCGTGGTCAGCTATAATTAGGCATGAAAGAAAGGTTTGATAGAGATACCGATTAGGTTGCCTCACATAGGAACACTGGCGATGGAAGGTTTTTATGAATGTTTCATTTTTAAGTGCGCAACCCAACTTCACAACAGGGGGAATAATTCACATGGTCATGAACAATCTAGTTCCAGAACTATCCAACTGCATTCACATCTGATCTAAAATCTGGAAAGATCTTCATGGAACTACACTAACTAACTAGGTACACTTATAGACAACAAAAAAAGAACTTTATATCGTTTACCAAGAAAAACAGTGTCGATACCCTGTTCGATGCATATTAGTTTCTAAATTTCGATCCATGAACCCGTGACTCGATTCCACATGAGAATGCAATGTGCTGGTTGCATCGGGAGCTCTTACTTTTGCCTCCTATTTATCTTTGATGATCTTTTGGTTTTGGCTGAAGAAGCCTGCGGCAGAGAAACTGGCAGCACCGTACCCCCTCGGATATCATCTGCCTCAGCCACTTTAAGTGCCTCCTTGGCCTTAATGAAAACCATATAATCCCTTATCTGCAAAGAATTAATCAATTAATACAAACAAGAACTTGGACGCCTACTAAGGCCAATCCTGCCACCAAAGGGGAAATGTATACTACCTGATCTTCTAGATCACGGATATTTTCATCCTTTATTCTTAAAGTTGTTCTCTCCCTGAAAATAAGAATTGATATTATTTGGCAAGTCATAACGAGTGAAAATGCAATTTGATGTTCATTGAGCAAACGGCAACTTCAAGTACAGATGCACTAGCAGTAAACAAGAATCAATAACAAACACTATCTAAGACTAAATCCCAGTAAAATATTCCAATTCGAATAAGACTTGGGTCCACGTTAATAAATAGTTATTAGTATAATAAATTCATCACTGAAAACTAAAAACAGATCTTTAGTTTCCAAGAAATCGAAGAGCTTATCACTAATGGAGAATAAGTTCCACATAGCCACAAATAATTGGACCATGCTGATGATTGGAGTTAAGACTTATATTTTCTATATTAATAGGATGTTAACTCCATGATAAATAAATTGACAGATTCCAAGAAATTAAAGTTCTTATCACAGCAAAATTTGCATAAAGTTCAATTGAGGATAAGATTCACATGGCCACGACAAATAGTTGGTAACTAATGCAACTTAGAATTAGTACAGCAATTTCTAGACCCTCAAGTAGATGCATCTTATCTAAAGTAGGAAAAAAGCCTATTTAAACCAATGTTCGAACTAGGTTATTATGTTATGTTATACAAGGGTATGTTATTTTAGGATGATATTTGGACAATTGAAGGGTAGAAAAAGATTAAACTCTAAACCTGAAATATAGAGAAAATCCGAGGAACCAATGGTTTGAAGTAGAGATAAAAGCTGAATAATACAGATATTTTTAAAAAGGAGAAAACAATTAAGATTGACGGACATGAGACACCTATAAAAATTTTAAATATTGTTATCTATTATTTATTAAGGACATGGAACTAATTCAAATTGATGAAAATATCGTTAATGGTTTTCAGTTTTTGGAATAAATTGATAATGAATGGAATCATTAGAATGGACAAGGACCATTAGGATACTTTGTTCCTTAGTTGAATAAAATAGATGCTTCATTTGAATTTGTATTGTTTGACTTATTACAAATGTTATAAGTAAAAGATGAGAAATAATTTTCATAATGATAAGATATCCATACAAGAAAAGTTTTGTCCATGTTCAAGCTCGTTGGACCCCCACTTGGTCCAACATCAAGCCCAAGTCAATTGACCCATCCGATCTAGACTGGCATGCCCAACCAGCCTATCTCGCTCAACCCAACTGATCAAACCATTTAGCCTAGCTCAATTGGCCTCACCCACAACCAACCTAACCAGCTTGCCCATCCATTTAGCACAGTTTGTCGACCTGAGTTGTTGGATCTCTTCAATTCAACCCAGCTTACTCCATCCAACCCATCCAATTCACCAGACTTTGCATGTTCCATTCAATTTACCTTATCCCTGGGCACCAAACCACAAGGTCTGCTTTACTTGTTCATAATATATATTATTTGAGCAATTAAATAAGAACAAAAATAGATATTCTTACAATAATGAAATAGAAGAATAATGACTTTGAGAATAGAAGAAGGAAAAGCAAAAAAGGTTGAGAAGTCACATTTCAACGGAACCGATGTTCCTTGTTAGTTTTCTAATCTAAGCATAGACATACTTATATTACATGAAATCATACGGAACAGAATAGCTATTCTTAAAAACCAAATGGACCATAGGGTGTTGAAATAAAGAGGATCTTTTAAGTTTTATGTAATCATCATGTGCCACTTTAATGAAAAAGGAAATTTTAAAGGATTATGGTATGAATTGTCATACTTGAAGAATTAGAGCAATAGGATAATTAAGAAATTGTACAAAAATATAATATAACATAAATAAGAATGCTAAGATATGCATAAGGAGTTTACTATTTGAGTGTAGCTAGTGTTCTATTGTGAAGGGAGAAATAGGTAGAGATGGTATGGACATGTTCAAAGGAGACAAATAGATTTTTTAGTTGGATTATTTGAATCAATTTAAACAAAAGTGTGAGTTCATAAGGGGCAAAAGAGACTAAAGAAAACCTTGATTAATACAATATAAATTTATTTGGGTTACTTAGATATTACTAGTGATATAGGCATAGATTTTCAATGGAGGGAGAAGATCCAAGTAGCCCATTCCAAATAGGTGGAACTTACATATTTAGATGATGATAATGATGTCGATGTTCCAACTAATGGATGAACAGCAGCAAAAAAAGGATTAATACAGAACTAAATATTAAAGGGGCAGTCAGCAGGCCATAGTTGCTGAAGTTTGACAATTAGTTGATATCTGACTTGAAGAATGAGCATGGTAATTAAAAGAAATCATCAACCCAATTTACTGAAGAAATATACCTTTCTTCAATTTCCTTGATCTTTTCTTGCCAAAGCTTCTGATTCTTCATGAGATTTGCATTAATCTAAAGCAAGAAAAATGAAAACAAGTCGGAGTACAATGAAACAGAAAGGAAAATTGAATGATGTAATAATATGCTTTGCATAACAAAATAGAAGTGTGAAATAGCTTACATCAGCAGCCACTTTCTTCTCCTTGGTAACATCATGAATATTATGTTGGATATCTTGCAGCTTTAAACTTACAGCCTTTTCAATGGCATCAGCAATGTACTTCTTCTTGTTTTCCTTTTCCTTTTGAACTATCGCTTCATAATACTGCAAAAATAAAATAAAGCAGAAACAAAAGAAAATCTTGAGCAATCTTTTTAGGAAAAAAAGGAAATATACAGGGTTAATTTGACAGATGAAGTACCTGCTTTTGGCTTTCAAGTTGACTAGCTAGTAGATGTTCGTACTCATCAATGATCTGTAGCATGTTTTACATTAAGATGAACCACATTGTTGAATTACTATAAAAGCATTTCACATTACAAATTGTGCAAACTATCATACTGACTTAAACAGTGACGACAAACACTCACCATTTGGACTTTGCTGCTTAATATAGCTTCACTAATTCCAACATCATCACTGCATCCACAGTGGATGCATTTTTTGCCTGACGGTCTACTATTGGAATTCAGATTGGCAAGCTTATTGTCACTTCTGGATTGATTTAGCCGATGAACATAGTTATCACCAACATAATCCCACACCCTTTGTGTTTCCATATCAAGAGAATAACAATGTTGAGTATCTTTCCAGTGTCTAATACCATGGCCTTCTTCATATCTATGATAGCATGGAAAATACAGTTCACACATTTTCTTGGTAAAAGAGAATACAATGACATGAAAACAACAATTCAAACATATACTAGCTTGGTAAAAAGAACAATCTGGACATGATGACAGAGATCAGCCGCATCATGGCCAAGTTATACCTTCCACATCCAACAAAACCACAGATGACACATATCCAAAGGTTTTCTGGTGTTCCACAAATTGAACATGTTGGCTTATCTGAATGTTTCTGACAAAAATGACAGACCTGAAATTTTAAATATAAATTTAATCAATTTTCATCCTAAAAAGAAAATTAATATTGCTGAGCACAAACATTAAGTACAAGTAAAGGAAATCTTCTGGTTATTGAAAATCGACACATGGAAAAAAAAAACACAGGATTCTTGCTCAATGTCGCTTCCCCATAGAAAAAGGGATGTAGAAAAGGGGCAGCCCGGTGCATGATGCTCCCACCAATGCGAGGTCTTGGGGAAGGGCCTATTGTATGCAGCCTTAGCTGGCTTTGCAAGAGGTTATTTCTGAGACTCAAACTCGTGACCTCTAGGTTATATGGTAGAAACTTTACCCTTGCGTCAAGGCTCCCCTTCTACTTACCAATAGAAAACCAAAAAAAAACCTAACAGCAAAATAGCAAACATGTATATATACAATATCAAAATCTGGATCTTCATTGCAAGGCATGGAACCTAAAAGAAGTGGAGTTAGCATGTGATAGAGTTACATGAAGTATAGAGTGCGCCTTTGATTTTCCTTTTCTTAAGCTAAAAACAATTAAACCGTCTCTTAGTTGTAACTCTTGAAGCGTCCAGAAATTTGAACTTGCAAATCTACCAAATGTGTGATTGTAAGCAGAAGGAAGATGCTTTAACTTTGACATATCATTTAGTAAATGAAGGTGCTTGTGTTTCCCATAAAATAATGTGCATCTCAAAAACTTTCCAAGAAAACATTTACAACAAAAATCTATTATTTTCCCTTATTGAGCAAATATACAAGGAAACATTGTTTATGTTCCTCTCCTTTTCTTCCTTTCCGAGCTCAACCCAAATATTGAAGCAAGGACAGGCAACAATCTCCATGACAATGGCAGCTTTGTCTTAGTAGGCAACGGTAAATAACAACAGCTCCATCTTGGTGCTAGATGGGGAGCTGCTGTTTGCTGGTGAGTGGAGTGGACAAGTAGGGAAGATTGTTGTTCATGTGGGGAAGTTGTGAATGTTTCAAGCAAAATTGGTTTTCCCTTTAAATGCTTACATTTTCCATTGACTAAGCAAAAAAATTATTGTTTTGACTTTATTTTTTGTGAAGACAAACATTGGAAACCCCAAAACGCATTTCTGATGAAATATTTTCCACAAAATAGATAGACCCTAATCAATGCAAATAAATTAATTGGCTATTCCTTTAACCATTACATAGATTTTGTTGTGACTTGCAGCCCTGAGTGCAACTACAAGTTTTGATGTTTAGGCAAAGGATTTAAATTAGACTTTGCTAGGTCCGTAGAAGATCAGAGAAGGTTGGTATAAAACACCTAAGGGATAGACCGTAGGATGAGAGCATTGGAGGTAGCTATGCTTTTGTGTGTTTAAATGTGCATGGACTTAGGTATTACACATATGGAGTACCCAATGACTCAATGTTCGTGGAAGATCGGAGAAGGGTGATATGGAACACCCATGGGACCACATGACGAAAGCTTTAATGGTAGTGGTGACTGGAAGCAAAGTATGAAAGTGGAGCGAGAAGGAAGACACAAGTAGGGAGCTAGAGGGCTCAATGTTCGGAAGATTATTAGAGATGCACTTATAAGCAGAGCAAGGAGGATGATAGCACGGACAGGGAGTTGGAGGGCACTATGCATTCGAGGGACAAGAAGTTTGACGGGAGATGATTTCGTGGTGGAAGGCAATTGCTGGTGTAGCAGAAGGCAGTCGCTGGTGAGTTGAGAGTTGAGTGAAATTGTACTTGGGTATGTGTAGAACTCAACTAACGCAGACTCATCCAATAGATAGGTTGAAGTAAAACTAGCAGTTAATTAGGGCACTTGACTGGGGGCACTTGATTAGAGCAGTCCACTAAGAAACTGTATGTTTGTTTCTGATTGTGTAGTTGACTGGCTGCACCTGTAAGTTGATGGCCCAATCAATTGGTGCAGTTGACTAAAAAATATTCAGTATTGTGTTTCTGTTGGCCCAATCGATTGACGATTTGTGATTATTCGACTGATGCAAGTGTCATCCGAGAAATTGTAGAAATCGATTGGAAATCGTGACATTCATTCAACACAATCAACTAATAGTTGATTATCAGTTGTCAGCTATTGTTGATTATTAATCGACTCATGAACTCTAGATAAAGTAGTTGTCACAGGAATTGATCACGAGCCGCGAGAATCAAGAGTATTAGTCAACTGTTGGACCGTTGGAGATGTCTCAGTTGACTGATCAGTGCCATGTCAACATGACCATGTCAAGGTTTCGCTGTATGGAGACTTTGAAAGGGGTTCAAATGCCATGAAGAAAGTACAACAGATTGATTCATTATACTTACACTAGATAAATATAAACAATAATAATCATCTTCAATAATAGTGCACTCCTAAATATATAATTGCCAAAGAAGAACCAAGGTTCAAAGTAAGAGTCTCAAAGCGCTTCCTATCCTGTGCAAGAAAAAAATCCTATTGTTGTTCAACTTGTCGTACAAAATAGGGAGGAAAAAAAAAAGGTCCCAGAAAGTTGCACAAAAAGATACTGTTCATGTCCAATTCAGGAGATTAAGCAAATGTAATCAATGGATTGAAGTTGATGCATTTTCAAATCTTCAAAAGAAAATAAGTTTTGTTTCCCTAAATTGAAGATATCACAATTATCATAGAATTGTGAAGATCGAGATAAACTTCAATGCTTTGCAAAAGAAAGATAAACTGGGATTCACGTATGTTATCACAAAACCGATGAATAAAGAATGCCAAAAGAGAATCAATAAAAGTTAAGGAATGACAATGCCAGAAGACATAACAATTCTTGGTTTAGGTAATTCATTAAATCATAACTCTTGACTGTGATTCAGGATAGAGTTAGAGGAATTTAAGTTGGCCAGATTGTTGGTGCAGTAAACACCAATCATCAAACTCAGGTTTTGATGAATGACACGTGAATTAAAGTTAGATGTTGTGTGATCTAACATTCTTATAAGTGTGCAAGAGTTAACGGATCTTGAGGACGTGACAGTAGGCTGAAATCCAGTTAAGTCTGAGGCCCGATAACTGGCACGAAGTCAAGATAAGTCAAAGAGTGACTGAATATCTAACGGGAAGTCAGGGCCGCAGGACTTGAGGCTGAAGTTCAGTTGGGTCTGCAGACCTAGTGGTCAAGAGGCAAGTCAAGTGATTACAAAGGGTAAGTAAGGTAAGTCACTGGAGGAGGGTGACTCAGTGAGGACGCGTTCCCGGTTGAGGGAACCTCAAGCGTTGGTCTGACCAGGATTAGACAGTCCGGAGATTGTCATTTCTTACTAATTTTTATATTACGTTAACTCTATTTTATAGGTTATACTTGGTTGTACTAACCTTCTTATGCAAGAAAATCAAAGGCTAGAAAATGGGCATATAGGCGCTCGGAGGTCCGAGCAAGTGCCCGGAGTTGCTCCAGGTGCTCGGACAAGGAGGTGCAACCGCAGGCGCCTTGCTAAGTTGGCGATTGGTTAGCTAGCACACGTCAGCGGTCTAGGCACCCAGAGATGGACAAATTTTCAGGATAGACTTTCGATGAGATGCAGCCACGTCGGGACAGTCCAAGCATCTGAACTGGTCCGAGCACTCAGAGATAGCCTATTTAAAGGCCTTTGACCAACAACTGTAGAATATCAATTCCAACGACTTTTCGTTCTTGCGCGCTACTCCAAAGACTACTCTACGACGCCGTAATGTTACTCCGACAACCTGCGATCAAGCTCTGGTAATTCTCTTAGTTGTCGGTAACTTTAATTTATAAGTTCTTATATTTCAATTCCATAACTATCAGATTGATTAGTGGATTGCCCAATGAAAGTACTATCATGTGCGCGCCTTGAAGTAGGAGCCGCTGAAGGCTCCGAACTAAGTAAAACAGCTTGTGTTAGCGATTGTTAGTTTATCGTTTCTTTCTTTTCTGTTGTGTTGTTTTAACTCGTGATTTTCAAAAACGAAGAACGCTATCCCCCCCCCCCGGGTTAGTGTCTTTACGATCCTACACAAATATTGATCCAATTGTGGTTAAGTAGAGTTGTATTTACCTAAACTAGCCTAAGTTGAGCTGAGGTTGGAATGTGTTGGGTTCAACACACCCAAACCACAAGTGGTTCAATCAAAGCTGGGTTTACTAGTTATAGTTGAGGAATTTGGGTGACGGAGTGAGTTACTATAGGGATATGAGTTGAGGGGTTATAATCAGGATGAGGAAATGTCAGGGAAATGGTAGAAGTGAGATCATAGGGTGTCCGAGTTGGAGAAAACTTTATTGTCTATCACATGATGCCAGAATTCTTAATGGTTGAAATTTCACTCGTTTTGTAGGTTCTAAGGACTCAGTTTGACACATTTCCACATGTTACATAATCATCAAAGAATCAATTTGTTTCCCATTGCAACAGTTCTCTCCACTTGCTCATGTGTCCAGACTCGTCACTCACCCTAGTTGGTATTTCTATGTGTTTGCTTGATTAGGGGTCTGAGAACTTATGCGCAATTTCTAAAGATGTCTTTTGAGACCCTTGGTCTTCCTAGATATAAAAAACTTGTGTTCTTTTCTTTCGAGGCACCTCTTTGGATATTTGGCTTCACTTTAAATCTGAGCATTTGTCTTTTTAAAGCATTTCTTAAAACTTTTAATCTTATGAAGGTTGATATCTTTTTCTTTCAATACACTTCTTTAGATTTGTTATTTCGATTAGAGGATTTGTATCTTTTTCTTTAGAATACCTCTTTGGTCTTTGGCTTCTTTCCAACTAGGATTGAGGTCCTTTTCTCAAAGTGCCTCTTTGGTGGTTATAACTTTAGCACATCACAGTCTAAATTCAACTTTATCTGTGAGTTCACCCTAGGTTAGCTCACCTCTTAGTTAGTGTGATCAGAACTCTTGATGCAGGAACCATCTCAACTACTCAAACTTTCTATTTATCCATCATTAACAATAAAAGAAACTAAATCACCTCATGATATTTTAATTGAATGCATTTCTTCAAATGCACTTAGACAACCAATGAATGTACCAATTAGGCGACGCGAAACTATAATAAATGCGCACATCAAACGAGAAAGAGGAAGATCAAAAGACTTTGTTAGCAACAATAAAACAAGATAAAATTTATTTAAATATAGATGATATAGTGGGGGATAGAGCCAATAACGTAGAATGATCCACATAGCCAACTTCACCTAGTGGGATAAGGCTTGTTATTATTGTTGTATTTCTTCAAATGTAAAATTTCCATTACATTTAGCTTAAAAAAAGGTTACATTTTAAAATTAGAAAAGAAAGCTATTGTAAAAGCAGAAATCCCATCTTAGGGTCAAATGTCAAATTGACCCTAAATGAAGAACTTCCTCATTGGAAAGATTATTGAGGATCTCCTTTCCTTCCATTTGACTAGCTTGAAGGTTCCTAGTTGAACCTCCACTCTCAAAGATATGGACCATCCTAGTTAAGCGTCATCTTCCCCTATTTCGTAACCGACTTGGCTACATTCTTCTTTGTGTCGAATGTTTCTACCTAAAACAGTCAATTTTGAAATGCTAAAGCCTCATTCAACCTAAGCCAAAGTGTATATCAATCAGTGTGGACCTGCAACACCCTTTTCCTAACCTCTTCATTATAAACCCTTGCCACAAATTTCTTATATTGCATTATACGGCAACAGCACCAAGTGTGATCCCAATCTAACCCAAAAGAGATCCAACTCATATGCAAAATGTTCATTACTTTTAGCTTATACAAAGGTTATATTTTAAAACTGGAACATAAAACTACTATAAAAGCAACAATCTCAACCTAGGCCCTAATGTCAAATTAATCCTAATGAAAAACTTCCTCAAATTGACAAAATTTTCCTTTCCTTCCATTTAACTAGCGTGAATTTTCCTAGCTGAACCTCCACTCTCAAAGGTATAGACCCTCCTAGCTACACGTCATCTTCTCCTATTCCGTATTCGACTTGCCTACATTCTTCTTTGTGTCGAATATTGTACCTGAATCATTCAATTTTGATATGCCAAAGTCTACAAAAGCAATCAAACATTTTCACACTAGGTGGGGTCAACTATAAGGAACTTTCTACGCCATTTAACTTTATCCCTTATTAAATCATTATCGATATTCAAATAAATTTTATCCAGTTGTATAATTGTTAACCAAGTCTTCTTTAGTCTTCCTCTTTCTCGTTTAATATGCATATTTGTCATAATTTCACATCACCTAATGGAGCATTTATTGATCATCTAAGTGCATATATGTACCATCTCAAGTGTGACTTTCTCATGTACTCATTTCTCATTCTATCTATCCTCCTATGTTTGCACATCCACCGTAATATCCTCATCTCTACGACTCTCATCTTCTACTCAGATGCTCGACTCATAGCCCAACATTCAACTTCATATAACATAGAAGTGTTATTTTGTAATTCTTGAAGTTTTAAAGGTACTTTATGATCACAGAGAATAACTGACACTCTCCTCAATTCTAACCATCCTGCTTGTACTTTATTAAAAACATCTCTGACCCCTCTATTATGTTGAACAAATGATTCACCCTTTAAGCTTTAGAGATATCTTATGATCACAAAGAACACCTGATGCTTCCTCCATTTTAATAAATGTGCTTGTATTCTATGTAAGATATCTCTCAGCCCCTCTATTTTGCTGCAAAACTATCCTAAATACTTAAAGCTCTCCCTTATAAATAGCTCGTCATCTCTGATCTTAATAATTATCTCATTACGTCTAATATGACTAAACTTAAATTTCAAATTCCTATCATTACTAAGCCTAAAATCTTTCACTCTCAGTGTTTCCCATAGGATTCAAGTTTAGCATTTACTCTTTCATGTGTTTCATCTAACAAAACAATATCATTTGCAAACAACACGTACCATAGTACCATGTCTTGGATGCGTCTAGTGAGTTGGTCCATGATTGGGGTAAAAAAATAAGAACTTAGAGTTGATTCTTGATGTAACCCTATGTTTATGGGAAACCAAATGTAAAAGATAAATACAATAGATATATTAGAAATATATAAGAGAAAAACAAAGCCACTAATTTTGTCCTGTTCATAGTCTATGGACTTTTAAGGTGAATTACCCTTCAAAGTCACTAATTTTGTCCTTATCGGAGATGGAGAACCATCGTGCAAACTCATTTATGTAAAAGTAAAAAGAAACTTTGAATATAAAAAGATTAAGGACTTAGAGATATAAACCTTAAGTCCTATACATAAAAGATTATAAAATAAAAGTAAGGCTTTGTAAAGTTTGAAATAGACTAAGAATTATGGCATTGATATTAAGTCCTATACATGAAATATTATAAAATAAAAATAAGACTTTGCGAAGTTGTGAAATAGATTAAGAATTGTCTCTTTGTTGTTGTATTTCAAGCTCCCTTTACCTCTCTATTTATAATCTTCAATTATACTAACAATCTCCCTCTAATGTTGACAATTCATTTTAGGGAAAATGATAAAAATTGCATGACCAAAAATAGGATACCCATGCACCTAAGCACCCTTAGTTAATAATTTATAAGATTTACTTAAACCATTTCTTTACTCCCGCTTTGACAAACAAAAAATGATTGAGTACATGTAATTGATCGAAGAGAGATCCAAACATATCCTAAGTTCAAATCAATTCAAAATGTGCATCAAAACTTATTGCAAAACTCATGTGGATTTTCTGTTATGCTTCAGTTGTCGCAGTTTGAAAAGTTTAGAAAAAAAAAATTATTCCTCACATCCAGGATTATGTCCTGGATCATTAGATAAGAATCCGAAGATGAAGAGAGAAACAAAGAATATCACTACTGTGTAAACAAAGAGTTTAAGACTAAGCATTACACAACCTCCAAAATAATCTTATTTTCGAAAAAGGGAATAGATTACCTATAACCAAATTGAGTGTTCGACCCATTGATGCTTGAAAATAGCACCAGTGCAATTTTTTGAAAACTTTTCAAAGATCATAAAAATTTTCAAGAATCTCATATTTTAATTAACACATATGTTTCACAAGTTTCTAGTAGAGAATTTTATTTCAAGGAAAATCATTATATTTTATCAATTTAATACAAAGTAAAAAAAAAAAACTAAGCATTCAAGAGTTTCAATTTTTCAAAGTAGTAAATTTAAATTTTAGCAATAGAAACAGCAAGCAAAGCAACAAACAGAAAGCAAAAAATATTTGTCAAGCAATTAACACTAAGGTATTCTATGGCTAGCTAAATTATTGTTGTGTCCAAATGTTAATCATAATGTATGAGCCAAATATACACTTGTTAAAATATTTGTCTTTCTGATAATTAGTCAAATGATTAGTATGTATCTTGATAATTTTAGCTCAATGCAATATATCATTATAAGAATTATGAACCAAAATATCAATCTTAAGCATCTCATTTAATTTCTATATTTGTCAATTTTAAAAAAAAATGTTAATCCTAAAGTTCCTAGTACGATGTAGAAGTTCAACTAATATTTGCAAAGTGATCATACAAACTAAAAGTGCATAAAAATGTGTCAACCACCACTTAAAAATATTGATTATTTTTACTTATGGAAGACTTTTTCAAAATGATCTAAAAACTCAGATGATTTGGACAACCATCTTTTATTCATTGTTTCCAGTTTGACCTTGTGTGATAATACAATGGTAGACCTTTTTCATTGTTTGTTTATAACCTAAACCACTTTTGTTGTATTTTTGTAATTTACTCTGACTCCGAATATATTTAGTAAATTGAAGTCAATGATACATTGCTCATGGGCTTTTTCAATGTTCGATTTTAATTTTTAAAATGTTATTTCCATTTTCAAATTATTTGATTTTCAAATTAATTCAACATGAAAATTATCTAGTCAATTTTACAAGATTCCGACAACTTTTTCAAATGTATGCTTTTCTATTTTGATTTTTCCAAAGATTTAGTTAATGAAGAAACATCTAATAATTGCTCAACTGAAAAATTAAATACCTTACTTACCGAGTCATCCAAATAGTACAATTTCACTACCCTTGATTCGAGTTTGCTTCTTCGGATGAGGTAGATAGAACTCCATCTTATACAATGAGTGCAAGAAAGTTCTTGTGCATTGGCTCTTTTTCCTCCTCACATGAGGTGTTGTCCCATATTGCCTTCAATGTTTTTTCCTTCTTTTCAACTTTTGACTTTTCTTTTCCCTTCACCAACTTTGGACACTGCTCTTTCATTTGTCCTTCTTGGCAATTGAAGGATTATTCTTTGCTTGTTCTTCTTTCCCCTCATGATTATTTTCAGGTCGTTCATTCTAAGATTTATATTTCAAAAGGCTGTACTTAATTGTCTTACATTGTAAACTTCTTTGACATTCCAAGATTATTTTCAGGTCGTTCATGAGGATTTTTGAGGTTCTAAGAGTGTAGGACTTCTCTTTTTGTCCTTCTTACTTGCTATAAAGGTGATTCCACTTGTTCTACCCTTTTCTTCTTCCAACATTCCTACATTACAAGTTTCGTGCTACATACCTTGAGGTTTCATGACATGTACAAGACGTCTATCATTGAAGCCCATTTGAGGTGTACGTGGAATTCTATTCAAAATGTCTTGGAGTATCTCTCGATTGGATAAGGTTTCTCCGATATTAATTAAACTATGTACCATCTTATTATACCTTGAGTGCAGTTTCATGTACCTTGTGTGCAACAATAAGGTTTAGGTGGTGAAACTCTCAGTTTCTACTCGACAGCCTACAGACTTTTAAGATAAATCATCCCTCGTAACGCCCACTGATTTTTTCCTTGACAAAAGCAGAAACATCTCGTACAAAACCATATAAAACCATCTATACAAAAGAAATAAATAAAAATTCACATTGAATATAAAGAGATATTTAACTTCCATATCCTTAATGGATATGGAAGGACATAGAGGTATAAAACTTCTTGCACGTAAAACAACCTATAAAAAAAAAGTTTTGTGGAGTTATGAAATAAAGAATTATTACTTTATTGTATTTCAAGCTCCTCTTGCTCCTCTGTTTATAATTTTCAAGCTATTTAATGTCTATCAACTTAATTACTTTGTCAATCGACTGAAACGTTGATCAAGAATTCATTATCTATTAGCTATTATCTTCAACTCAACGAATATAAGTTTGGAAGCCAATAGTTGCAGTTGAGTCCTCTAGATAAGATTTTCAAACACTCTTTTTCAAATTCAACCAGTAAATTAGTCGACTGCCTAATCAACTCAACTCAAACAAAATCAATCTCTTGGCAAGCAATTCAAATTCAACTTGAATTGACTCCCTAGTCAATTTGGATAAAACTTTATATAAATGGATCATCAACTTCAACCTAAAAACATTTTGTTTCTTGGTCAAGTCTTATGACTAATCTATGTGAATCCCCGAGTACAAGTCACTTGACTCTCACAACTCAATTAAAAGTTTTACCTTTGTCCATAAAGCAATCTCTTGTTAGATCATAGGTCCATCAGATGCCCCCTCGAGGTGATGTGATGGTTAAGGCATGGGAAGTGCCACATAGGTCCATCAGATGCACTAAGCCCTCAGCTCGTTCCTCATATCAAACTTCACAGATTCACCTGTGTAGTTCATCTTCTCTAGTTGTGCTTCAACCTCAATGCTCCTCGTCTTGTAATTCCTTAGATGTCTCATACCATATTTCTTCAATCTCTAACAGACCTTCGAGCCATCAAGTCCACATCTTCGAACTTCATATACATAAATAAAGTCACTACATAAATTAGCACACACATATATTGTGCATGCAATCCTAACTTACACATTTTGTCAAACATCAAAAAAAATATCTTGGCCAAACATGACTATAGACCATCATGATCACTTAGAGTATAATTAGACTAACACATCCCACTATTCTTTTTGTTAAATTTACTCATCTAAATGTACCTAAACCACCACACATACACACACACCCCTACCCTCCAAAAAAATGGACTAGTTCTCTTTCAACTAGCATCCCTTCCAAATCAGTAGATGTCCCCTAAAAAATATTGATATAGAACTTAAATACCATTGAACTAGAATGCATTTTCTTCTCTCCACAAGCACCGCCTTGTTCTCCTTGCAAATGTCACTTTATCTCCCAATCATCAGTATTCTTCTCTTCTTTTTAATCTATTATTCTCCTCGAGGTATTTCCATTTTTATTTCTTCTCCATTTTTAAGTATTCAAGTTTGCTATATGTCATTCATATAGGACTTTTTTATCCTACAAAGTTGTAAATCCTTACATTCACTCATGGTTTTCCTTTTTTTTTCTTTTTTGCTTCATTAAAATTATGTAATAGTTTTGGCAAACATATGACATCTATTTACATGCAGTTGTACCGACATAAATTGGGAAAGGCATTAAACAACTCCAAACGGTCCAGGGAATGCATAGGAATACTTGTGGTGAAATTTGACCATTTTAGCTTGTATAACAATTGCAAGAAAACTACTACATGGACCAATATTTATCTAAATTTACAAAGAATAAAACTTCAAGGAACACAAAGAAGTATTTGCTTGTGTAGACAAAACTATTATATGGAACTAAGCTACTTTAAATTGGGAAAGGTTAATGACTTCATAGGATTCATGGAACACAAAGGAGTGTTCGTTTATAAAGTTATATTAATTTAGATTCATGTAACAATTTTGTCTAAAACAATCACAAAGGCCTAAGATGTCCAAAATTGATTGAAGAAAAACATTATACAAGATTACAAGTTCAAAAGGTCTAAAGAACACAAAGGAGAATATATTCATAAAATTAAACAAAACCCATAATAGTTTTGGTCAAAATTATAACATAGAACTAATCTAAATTAGAAAATAAAGATGATGCACGAATACAAAGAATCCAAGGAACATATAGGGGAGTGTTAGTTTGTGAGTTTAAGTCCATAAAATAGTTTTGGCCAAAACTATTACATAAACGAAAACTATCCAAGTTAATTTCAAATATATGACTCATTTATTGTTTGTTACTCATGCATATTATGAAATTTTCATATTATATCTTTTTTTATTTCTACAATGCTAGATGGGTTTAAGTTCTAAAAAAATTAATTAACACGTGGAATCTAGAAGCATTACATTGCACAATTATAAAAGAAAACTATAGTGAAATAATTTTGTTTAAGAGATAGATTGTGAAGCCAGATGCTTCACCTTTCAAAATGACCAAGCAAAATTGACGATGTTGGATATTTCACTCATCCTAGACTCACATTTTTTTCACTCACTTTTGGAGTTTCACAAGCATAGTATACATAATTTGTGGTACTCTTATTAACTCTTGTTAGCATTACCATTTATCAAAGATAAGTCAATTCAAGTGTTTTTTTCTTCCCCAAGTTAAAGACCTGGTAAAGAAGTGGTGCTTTATTATCGAAGAATCGCTTGATGATAGGAAAATAATAATGCATGGATGAGAATTGTATCTCTAACTTTGATATATGTGAACATTTGTACCTTTGTAACTTTGATATATAATCTCAAATAATGAAATTATATTTTTTTCATTGAATAATTAATGTAAATTAAAATAGATGTATGCATCTACAATTTAAATTTTATCTACATCAATCTTTCCGCTTAAATATGTAACCACTCCTCTAAGATGGCCATATAGTAATTTTTGTCAAAAATACTGCATAGGATATTTCTGCTCAAATAGTGAAATTGAATAAAGAGATGTTTCAAGGAGTTTTTGGAGACTATATATCTTTTTCTTACAATATGGCTATGTGGCAGTTTTGACCAAAACTATCATATAGACCTAAAATGTTCAAAATTGGAAGCAAAAAAACATTGTATGTGTAGGTCCAAAGAATGCAAAGAGTATTTATTTATAAAATTAGTTCAGTTAGTTTAGATTATATAGTTTTGACCGAATATGCTACATAAACCTACACTATTTTAATTGGAAAAGAAAGCCATAATACTAATTTTGAGACTCAAGGAAACATAGAAGAATCTTTATTTATAAAATTATATCAGTTTGGAACCATACACTTTTGGCCAAAATTGTTCCATGAACCTAAATTGATTTAAATTGGAAACAAAAGCATAATATGAATCGCGGGGGTTTAAAAAACAGAGTTGTTTGTATGTGAAATTAGACTATAATGGTTTTATAAAGCAGCTTTGATCAAAATTATTACATGGACCTAAACTAATCTAAATTGAAAAAATGTATTGTACAAGTAATCCAAGACACAAAGAAGTGTTTGTTTATCAAATTAAAACAACTTAGTTCATGCAGAAGTTTTGACCTAAATTGTTACCTAAAGTTGTCAAGTGGGAATGCTTGTTTGTAAAAGTAAATCACTTTGAGTAGATTCTAAAGTATGCTAAGTTTTCTGGTTGTCAATTAGGCCTTCCTAGATTTAATATATCTTATTTTATGGTTGTTAAATGAAGCTTCGTATCCTTTCCTCCAAGTGCCTTTTAATCTTGGGTATTTTAGAGTCATAAAATAGTAAATATTAGGTGTAGGAAGTTCTAACGACACAAAAGATTTGTCAAAATTTAAAACCACATCCAAGTACTGAAAGAGTTACCTCCTATAGTTGTCTGCAATCTGGATTAAGAAAGAGTCCACTTTCTCAGTTGGCTGGCTATGAAAGACTTAAAGTCATCTAATACTGAAAGCATATTAGTCTATCATATAAACCTAAATTGGTAAATTTTATAAATTGAAGACGATGTGTTGCAAGATGTTCCAAGTGACACATACTTATTTGTGAAATTTAATAGATATAGAACCATATAACAATTTTGGCTAAAAGTGTTAAATGACCTCCTAGGGCAAACAACATAAGTGTGAATAGAATAACTTGAAACCAATGTTTAAATCGTGTAACGTTGGTTCATAACGTTTTTGTCTTGTCATTGCGTAGCATAAATAGCGAAACGCATAGCGCAAGCTTTCCGTCCACATCAATTTTTTAAATTTAAAAAATAAAATATACTTGAACAACAATTTTAAAAGTCTTATAATTAAAACAACATAATCTAAAAATAATCCGTATCATCCAACTCTATATCACTATCATCAATAGTGTCTATGGTTGGGAAATTTCCACTGTCAAAAGTTGTTAAAGTTACTCCACCATAACTTTCAGCATTAAGATGATTATCTTCCTCATCAACAAGACTCAACATTGCTTGTTTGCCTTTGCTTCCACCTCTTATATAAGAGACACGACATTTAAGAATCAATTATAGGCGAAGTAGATATAAGTAAATAATTTACATATGCTTACTTGAATTTTCTACAACTCTTTTTTTTTTTTAATTTGTAGGAGGAACTTCAACTATATTCTCAACATCTTCGACTCGCTTATATGAGGCGAAAAAACTTTCAAAGATATTCGACGACACACTCACAACATGATCACCTTCAAATAATTCATCATCTTCAAGCGATTTAGTAGTTACGGGGAGGACGAAACCTTCTTTCTCAGTTGTCCATTCATCATCCGAATCAATTTCATCAACTACAATGAGATCAATCTTGTATCTCTCCTAATGCTTCTCTCCCTAAGATTGAAGTTATATTTCACAAACACCAACGCATTCAACTTCGCATGTTCAAGCCTATTTCTTTGTTTTTTGTATGAATCTAATATTGCAAAGAAGAAAACATATATATAAAGAATTAAACAATGATATAAAAATTATAAAACAATTAAAATTCAAGTAGAGTTAGAATATTCACCGAATCAAAGTGCTCCAATTTCTTTCACATCCCGAAGCACAAGTGAGACTAAGCACTCGAATTGGAAACGTAGCAAGCTCAGGTGTCTTACTTCCAAATGTTCCCACCACAAGGCTAATAACATAAAGAAAATGAAAATTATAAGAATGTATATATAATTTTAAAATACGAATGCTAGTATAAAAGGTTAAAAACTGAAAGGAGTATATAAATAAGTTAATAATTTTTTACCCGGAGTCCACAACATTCTTGTTCGTTTTGCTATTGGAGTTCCAAATTCTCCTTCAGCTTTGTTATATAAGTCCAATCGAATGCCTGCTTTAAGACGATCATCAAAAGACAACATCTTTCCATGTAAGCATATAATCGATCCATAACTTCATCACAATCAGAAAACCTTTCTTCATAACGCAATTGTGGGTTCAAATAGTACCTGACTGCGTATAGATGATGAAGTTGTGGAGTTCATTGTGAATCAATTTTTTTCCAAATGGGCATGTATTTTCTGTTAACTCCCCCACTATTAAATT
>JBBPFP010000126.1:4926438-4950979 GCA_037974795.1 Kaempferia galanga | reverse complement strand
TGCTAGTCACTATTCCAAGTGCTAGTAAGTAGCCACCCGTGATTTACCTCCTTCGTGTTGGCCCTGGGACGGGTTGGTGGGGGCACTGGGGGTGAGCGAAGTCACCTTTGCCACCAATAAGTTGGCTATCAAAGGCGAAGCCGAGTAAAAAACCTTCACATGCGTTGGTCCCTATCATAATGGCTAGTAGCCTCCTATGATTTACCTCCTTCGTGTTGGCCTGGGGTCGGGTCGGCGGAGGCGCTAGGGGCGAGCGCATTGCCTTTTCCTACCATGAGTTGTCCATCAAAGCATCTCTTTAAAGAGGATGTGTTGATATCCATCTCTTTAAAGAGGGTGGAGAAGATGAAGAGTTGGCTTCTTCTTGGATTGCCACCTTAAATATCCATCTCTAGTAAGAAGCTGAAGATGTGTGAGATTCTCTAATTCCTGAGTTTGTGAGACGAAGAAAGGGACATGTTCGTGTGGATATCATAGAGGTGTGAACATTCGATCATGCTCAGATCGACCAGACTAGTAGTCTTTTGAGGGTTAATATTCATATATCAAATATAACAATCCTATTTGCTAAATAGTTTTGTATTTACATGGATCTCTGGAGGGATCGATTTCTACTATGTTTTAGTTTATTTTTTGCTATAGATTCCTATGATACTCTTGTTCCAAACCTCCTTCAACAACTTCCATGAAAGATCTTCTATGTAGATCGGATAAGTATTCAGTCAAAAAAAAGATATTCTCCGTTATTGATGTTGGACTCTAATATTTTTTTTCACTTGCTTAATACTCTTGATTAGTTGAGCTCTTTCTTGTGCAATCTCTGTATCTCTCATCACTTTTATGCACTTTTTGCTTCTTTCTTTATCGTTCAGGATTGATATGTAGCCTTATTTCTTATCCAAAATTTTAAATTTAGAGTAAAAGAATTGCTTTATTAAATTTGTATATTTACTTTTCACTACATAATAAATTAACTTTCCTACAATCTACCTATCTTTATTTTTATTATTTTCTCTCTCTTCTTGTATAATATCTATTTTCATGACCTAATTTATTGCCTTTATCTTTTCTCTCTTTCAAGTTAAATGATATTTTAATGTTTAAGGAATGGACTTCATTACTTAAATTTTAAAAATACTATTTATGGAATTTAAATTTAGGAAATGGATAGAGTAGATAATGCAAAGATTTTTTTATTTAAAATGTAAAATTTAAGATAAATTTTATGTTAAAAAAAGTTGATGTGGATGCGCTTAACTAAAGTCTATCTTGAATTAGTTTGCAAAAATAGTAAGACATACAACTTGTTTAATTGTTTGGCATATGTATAAATAATTGTTTGTTCAATTAATCATTACTTTAGGGTCAAGTAATTCTTTAATGCTCTCCAATGTTAAAATTTCATCCATTTATGTAAATCAAATTAATATTTATTTGATCTAAGATTTGAATCTATATAGAAAATTTTCTTTCGGTGAAAAGTGGACGTAAAAATGTTGATAGTTTAGATGTGCCTCTATTAATTAATGTTTTCTGATTTATCCTGATGGATGATAGAAAATTTTTATGGGACTAAACTAATATTAATTTGTTTGAAAAATTAACTATTTAATGTCAATTAAAATAATATTTATTTATCTTAAGTAATTTAATGTTAAAATACGTTTACAGTTAATTAGATATTCATAAGTCAATTTCTAATTGCGTTGCACTTCGTCCCGTGAGATGATGACCTTGACACGTAGAATTGTGAAACAACAAGCCATTTGTGTTTTCAATTTTCGACCGATGCAAAATTTTCATATTGATTTGATTTGTTTTTAAAATTACTTAGCCGTTCATAACTTCTCTTAAAACAACTCACACAATTAAGACCTCTCTTTATAAGTTAAAAGTATTTTTTTTAAAAAAAATTATTTATTTTTAATTCATACTAGATATTTAAATTTTGAGTCCGGCTAATTTTAAAGATACCAATTTGGTTCTACAAAATTCTTTTATCGATTGCAAATCGCGTCTGGGAATAATTTGATCTCATTTTGGTCTAAAATTAATATAGTTGAATTTTAAAGTGTTAAAAGACATTATTTTTACTTGGAAAGTAATCAGATTAGACACATAAAAATATAATAATTTGTTCTTTTTTATTTTACCGACGCAAAAAAAAAAGAAGAAAAGTATTTAAATAAATAAACAGAAATATCAATCGGCATCATTCCTTTCGCTTATTGAATCTTCAAGTTGAACCTTTATAAAAACACGGGGAGCACGCTTCCACGTGCTTTCGCTCGCAGCCTCCGTCGCTCGGCCGCCGCTGACGAACGAAACTACGAAAGGGCAAGCGGAGTTGGGGTGCTCCAGGAAAGGTGAAATGCTATCTCTTTCTCCTTCTTCGTAGTTCTGCCTTAGTTTGCTCTTTGGTTGGGTTGAGGTTCCATTCCACTTGCTTCGCTCGATCGTCTGTTTTCCTACTCGGTTTGCAAGTATTGGTGGATTTTTTTGGGCTAACCGGATGCTCTGAGGAGGTGGCGTGGTCTCCTCGCTGGACTCGTGAGATCTGAGATCTGGGCTCGTTGTTGATCCCGAGATTTAGGTTATTTTGCTATTTTTCTCCTTTCGAAAGGCCGAAAGCCTTTTCTACACTAAGATACTTGGTTGCTTTGTTGTTATTTTCTATAACATGTCGCTTTGGATGTTTTATACTAAGTTTCCGGTTTGGTATTGAGTGAGGAGATTTACGGCATGTCTTCTTGTTCCATCGAGATGTGTTTTCTTGAGCTTCCTGGTGATCGGGATTCAGCGCAAGAGAAGGAATAATATAATTGTTTTCGAGAACTTAGAAAGGTGTTTCGCACGATATTTTTTTTATGAAATACTAAATCGTGAAGTGGTCGTAGGTATGTATGCGCTTTTCAATTTGTTGGTTCCATCACGTTTCATAGATACGACAAGGAGGCTGTTTGGACCCTATTAGATATTTCATTAGCTTATACTTTCTTTTGATTCTTCTAAGATCTAATTTCTACGATTGTGACTTAATTCTTCTTTGCTTGAATCTTCTACAAGTCAAAAAGAGGTTGAGTTTGATGATCTGTATCCTTTTTTATTAATTTTGTGCCCCTTTATAGCCAAGGAACTTTTTCTACCATACAAGTAACTGACGGACTGAGTTTTTTCACGTGTGTATATATCATTCCTCCTGATTTTCATATTAGGAGAAGGAACAAGGTTTCATTTTCACATATCCTTATTGATTTTTTTTGGTTGATAAGGACTAGATGTTCATCTTATAATTAATTAAAAAAATTAGAAACTCTTTCTTAATATTTTGGATAAAAAATTCTTCTGTTCAGTTATTTCTGATATCTGTGCAGTAAATATGACAAAGATTTTAAAAAATTAAATATTTCCTTTTGGAAAAAATAGCAAAGAAGGCGAACAATCATTTGCTTGAGCCTTAATGTTAGTATTTATATAATCTCCTCTTTTTCTTTTTTTTTACTTTATAAGTACTATAGGTGAATTAAAATAAAAAGATATTACAGAAGCGCAGTTCGCAAAGTTGTTGGTCCATTTACGTTGTACATATAGCTTGTCTGATTACAGGTCATGCTTAAACTTTTGAAAAATTTCCTCACCAATTCTCCAGTTACTACCTTTTAATTTTATTATGTTCTTGAAACTATTAGTTCCTGTTGTTGAATTTCCTATATTGCCTACTGTACTGTTAAGATTCATGAAGCACAGTTGTGAATTTTAGGTGGAGTTCCACATTGCCTGATGAATTTCACACTTTTTTTTTACTATATAAATGTGTAAGAGCATGCAGATTTCTTGTAGAACCTTGTTCCTTTAGTTATGTAATACCTCCACTGCTAGTATTATATTATTTTGGGTCCAGAACTTTTGACCTTTGTTATCAATTCACTATTTATGATTCTAATTCAGATCGATATGTGATTTTCATATTAAACATTCCTGAATAATTATACTGAAGATATTTGACTGAAAACGAAAGATATTAAGATTTATGGCATTTCTTTGTTTGTACTGTAAATTAATCTAGGATAAACTATAGAAAAATTTCATCATGAAGAAGAATTCAGAGAGTTAAAGGGAGTTTAAGGGATTATTGGTGTTTGAAAGAGTTGAGATTTTGTGACTGAATAAGGATAAGACATGAAGATAACCAACCTGTTCAACTTGCTGCTGGGAACTACTTGACACTGTTAACTCTAACTCTTGGTTTTAGTCTTGGGTGGCATTAGGTGGCATGAAACCCTGTCTCAAATTCTATTATTGACACCTGCTCTTGTGTTTTAGTCACGGACTAAGATTACGGACTATAAGATCGATTGTGGCACTCTTGTTTGTTAAAGCTGGTAGGTTTGAACTGCCACAAATCATTACTGCATCAATAATTAGGGTATTAGTTTGAAGATTTTTATTTTTATAATCTGTAAATACTCATTATTATGTCTATCCTCCCATAGCAAACCTGGTAAATTTAGACTACTTTTTGGAGAATAAGTTATTGTCAGAATCATAATCCTTCCAAATTTACTTGGGTAACATAGATATCCTTATTGGTCATAAAGAGATATGTAGTCTATATTGAAATTAGCTTCATTGTTAGTAAGATATGGTGTGGTGTCCTTCCCATGAATGTGTGCATACAGCATACTTACTAGACAATAGTTATAAGACCACTCTGTAACTTATTATCACAGGGAATCTCTTATATTAAAGCAAATTTGAGATGAACAAGCCTAACCTTAAAAAAGCAAAGCCTAAGCCATAAACACACAACAAGACTCAATCGTTAAGTTAATTCTTTTACCTTCTTACATAGTCATATTGGTATTGGTCACCTTGGAGCAAGGTTTAAGGTTTCGTTCCGTGCGAGGTGGAACGGGTGAAACTTACCGTTCCGCCCGTGCACTGAAACCGGCATCGGAATAGCAATAATTTCGGCACAGAAGGAATTGCGTGCTTGTCACACGACAAAAGGAATCGCTCGTGTGTGCTCATCATCACGGGACAGACAAAATCGCAGCATGGATCGCGATTCCATCGCGACGGCATGGATCATGATTCCATCGCGACGCAGGATGAGCATGCAAGAATATTAAATATTTTTATTTAATTAATTCAAACATTTTCTAACTTAAATATGATATCTCGAAGAGGCTTTTATAACCCCTATCCTAATAAATATAAATATATTTAAAATTAAAGAAGAATAATTTTTTAATTAATATTCTGAAAATTAATTTTACTGATTTAAATTTTATTTAAAAATTTCTATATATTTTTTTAATTCTAATAAATCATATTAATATTCTGATATTTTTTTTACTGTTTTACTATTTAATTAATATTTTGATTTTTTTCATTTTAAATATATATTATTTAAAATAATAAATAAATAGTTAGTTTATATAATTATTATATCTAACGTAGTATTTTTGTATTAATTTATATACTTATAATAGATATTTTTTTATCTTAAAATCAATTTAAAATTTAGATCCATGAATATTAAGATATTTAGCTCATATAAAATTAATATACAACTCATTTTGAAAGTATATAAAATAAACATATTTATCTAATAATTACTATATATATATAAATAAAAAAATGCTGAAACTGTATTGGCATGGCACGAAATGATACTGAAACCATATCGTTTCGGTCATGGGTCGAGATTTTAAACCTGGATAGGATCTATGTTTTTCAAGGACACTATTGTTGTCTGTGTAAACTATTGCTAATAATTTTTATACAATTGCATGTCACATTGTTATTCGTTGGCAAGAAACATTCCATTTTAATATGAACAGGGTAGCCCTTGACCAGTATAACATTGTAATGTGCATTTTTTTTTTGTTTGTTTAACTTGGTTTGGAGACACATGCCTGTGATTCATTGCTGATTGTTAATTTTACTTGAGGCTTCATTCAAACATGATCAACCATCGAGTTGTGTTTTTGCCTCTGGAATCAACCATATAGTTTGTCCAAATACTATTTCTTCTTTTATACCTATGCACTGTGGTACATTTTAGGAAAGTTTCCTTAAGTCTGTAAGGCCTAGTTATATTTGTTTGTTTTAAAATTCAATTTTATAATGTTAAGTATTTAATACCATCAAGCACTTAATCTTGACTCAGAAAATTAATATATATCAGTGCACAGATGCATATCTTTATGTATTGTAGGAAATTGGTTGCTGATTGGCCAGAATGATGACTTGTCAACTCATAGCAAATGACAATCTCGACACGTGTAGTGACTTTTCTTAAGGCTTCAAGTCATCCTCACCAACAACGTGCAACTGAATTCTGTTAATTACTCTAGGCTACCATGAGATAAACCACCCTTTTGTCTTTTTGCACTGCCAAGACAAGCCCATGCTCTACTCGACTCAGAAACAATGTCACTAGAATTGATCAAAGTTAATCAATCCGATAGTTAGAGTTTCATATACAGGGAGGAAGTAGGTTTCCATTTTAGAGAGAGAGGAGGTTTGCTATGAAATCAGTTGAATTTGAGTGAAGTTTACACAACCTATTTTAGTCCTTGTGTAGAAGAGTGCACATTCTCTTGATTCTGGTTAGACACTCTTAGAGTGCAACTATTCTACTTTGATATAGGCCCTTGCATGATCTAAATCACATCAGTTTGAGAGACCGGTTCACTTAGACCTGTTGGTTTGATAGGTCACACCACTTGAGATGAAATCAGATTGTTAGTTCATGCAACTTGTTGGCAGATTGATCATCTTATATGGTGCAGATAGAATACACTTTCCTACATGACAATAAAATAAATACGTGCCTCAATGTAACTCAGGAGTATGTTAAAGTGCATCAACAAAGTGCCACATTCCATCTAAGTGCCGGTCACATCTATGCAATGCTTAGCAATGCACCATTCTGCTCATGTGTGTTGCACATGGCCTCACCATGGTGACTCCATTAATTCAACTTTTTTAAGACATGGTGGCAAAAGGCGATTCACTCGCCTAACGTTTTTAAGACATGATTATATGCAAGATGGTATGATTGATTGCCTCAATCTTCAACCAAAAAGAAGAAGTGAGACAAAAATTCTCATGTAAATTTCCTGCTAGATCCAAGAGCTCAACATACATTTAATGTGATGAACAGTAGGCGTCTCTATTATTGAAAGCATCACAGCAATTGTCTAATACATAGTTCCCAAACTTTATCCTCGTTTTACATTTTTAAATTCATGGCACTTTCAAATCTCTTTAACTCATGGTGTCTATCATTTCAAATCTCCGAGAGTGTTAACCTTGTTTAGGAAGATAGTTTTAAAAAATGAGCTGGCAATGTCTTGAATTTCAAAAATGCCGATTCCTGTCTTTGAGATCAAGATAGTGTGGTAGACTCTTGAGTCTGAGATTACTTTTTTGAAAGGTCAGCCCTATTAATCAAATATCTCTAACAGTGTAGATTAGTTGAATTTTCCTTCTCAGATTTTGACTCCTCCTCAGACTTGTTCATTCCATCTCTCTGATATTTATGCTGACTTACTGTATTATATCATGTAAATCTCTATCATGGTTCTGGAACTCTGCTTGTTAATTCCGTGGTCAGTCATATTGGGAGATCTCTCTGGGGCATATATGGTTAATCAGTTTCTATGAAGTTTTTCTAGGTTGAAGAAGCTTCTGCTTAATCAAGACCTGAAATAATGGTTTTTTTAATATTCTTATTGAAGTAAATTATAAAAGGATAAATATCTTTTGAAAAGATTTGAAAGTGTGATTGATTAGATGTATGTCTATAGAAATGTATAAAATGTAGATTGGTGTCACGCCAGTTGGCATAATTACATTTTGGAGATACAAATTATGGTACTTTTTTGAGTTGGGATTGAGCCCATCTGCATTTCTTCATCTATAAAATTTATTTTTCTGATACTTCTGAATTAATATTCATAGTGGCATATGCATTTTAAATTAGTTTTAATTCTAAATTAATATTGACACTATTTCATTTTGAGGTGCTACTTTACAGACCGATGATGAGACAGTACCATCTTTCTCTATTCCACGTGGCTCAATAGCAGAAAATCCATTTACAAGCCTCATTCTTTGTTCTTATTTACCATCCACCATTAAGGCAGCCAAGAATTCTACTACCATTTGGTGTCAACAGCTTGCTATTGAGGTATCCTTTGGCTATTTATCTGATTATTTTATGATTTCTGATTTCAGGCATGTCCACAGATTGGAACTGACATTTCTCAAACACTTCTTCTGCACATAAATTACTTCTTCCATAAACAAGTATGATAATACTTTTCTAGATGTAACATACTTAGCTTATGATACTCCTGGAATTTCATTCTTCTATGGGTGTTCTTGACAAGAATGTCAAGGGTTATAAAACATGGAGATCCCACAAGGGATACAAATTAGAGAATAGTCAGTGTGCAGTTTGGTCTCATATACAGCTTGTTCTCAGTACATATTTCTGCTGGCATTCAGATTTTTGTTAATTTATTACTCTGTATAATTTGTTTACTTAGAATTCTATATTGAGCAATATACAGTGAAATTTAGAAATAAAATTTGATGGATAAATAAGTTTTACTACAGAATACTATATTCATTAATTGCAACAATTTGTGTTGCTTAACACAGTGATGGATCCGGGAATTAGAGGTGGACGGGGCTGATCCTGAGTTAGTTGAGTCTCCTAAGGATGCCGCAAAAGAGGTTCAAATTCATTTCGCACGAGTATGTTACCATCTCGTCATAGAATAGAATTGAATTGTTGAACACGAAGTGAGAATGCTGTGGTTAAAATCTGAATCTATTGGATCGGCACGGAGATAAAGATTTATTGATGCAAATCGGAGCCAATTTGGACTTGATTGATTTGATTAAATTATAATCGAACTAAATATATAGATTGGTTTGATGATTTAAAATGATTTTTTTTACTCCTCTCTCCGCATAGTAGCCACCGCGGCTCTCACCACCTCAAACTTCTCTTTTTTACCTTTCTTTTCTTCTTCTCTTTTCTTTTCTTTTCTCTATTTTTCCTCTGTTCTTCTTTGACGATAGCAGCAAGCTTGCATGTTTTTTGTCCTTCTTCCAGCCACCAAACTGCATCCTTTCCCTCTCCAGCTCTCCTCTTCTCAACATTAGCAGCCCTAGCTGCTTTTTCCTCCTTCTCGAACAGTTGTTGTTGCCCTCTCTCAACAACAAAAATAGCACCTTGATGCCCTCTTTCACCATAGCAGCAGTCATCTTCCGACCGGCCGGCCAACAGCTCAACAACAAATTTCTTCCAAGTTTCCTTTATCCCCTAAGTAACTGGTTTCAATTGTCATTTTGTTTAGCAAGAGCAACAATAGTGTTCTTCTCTTCTTCCATTTAGTTTCTTCTATTTTTCTCCCAATTCACAATAGCCGGCTCTAATTCTTCTCTTCCTTTATTTTCTGGGTGAGCACATCAGCAAGATCCACCACTGCTGAGGCTCCTCTCGTTTCCCTCTTCACTGTTGGTTGCTTGCCATGAGCTAAAGGAGAAGAAAGACTAACCTCTTTTTCTTTTTTTCTAACATTTACTTGCGTGAGGGAATCGGTTTCCCATTACGTTGTACTTAAGCATTGATTTCCCTTGACGTTGTACTTGAGCAGGGCTGGGCTATAGCCCAGAACAGGCCCTAGGAAGATCCGTCCCTGGCTCAACATAACGGTTTCTCACAATTTGTCTTAAGAGTTTTTAGTTTCTTGTAGTTCTGTCATCACCATTTATAGTTTCTCCTCATAATATACATATTTTGGCAATGTTTGATTCTGATTCTGCATGTACTGTCTAGTGGATGTCAGCAGTGGAACTTGCACTTTTGAAAGGTCGTCATCCTCTTTTAAGAGATGTTGATGTCCCAATCAGTCCTTCGAAAGCCAGTTCATTTGTTGATGAGAAAACACAAGAGAAGAGATTTTCAAGTAGCAAGAATGGGCATTATGATTCACATCAACTATATATAAGCCAGAAGATGGCAGATAGGAATACTTCAGGGAAGCTTATCCAACAAAATTCTGTGGATGAATTTATCACTTATCCAATTGGTAATGCACTTAAACAAATCCATACAAAAAATTTAGGCGACATCAAGGTTAATTCACACTCAAGGAGTGAGTTAAGGAAAATGGAGAGTCACCATGATCAGGAAAGTACTTTTGAGTTCAAGAATGATAATGAAGCTACTATTACAAACGAAGATGATGAAGCAAGCAAGGTTTTGCAAACTGCAGAAGTTGTCATGAACATGCTTGATGTTACTATGCCTGGTACTCTTAATGATGAACAAAAGAAGAAGGTATATGTTCAAACTGAAGTATCTTCTTGAAGTTTCTACTGTTAAACGATTCACTCTAATTTTTTTCTAACTCCATCATTGGCCTTTTAATTTTGATTTGTTCTATTATGTATGCAATGAAAGCAGACAATTTTTGAATTGACTTAGTTGCTTACAGTTAAAATTTGTAAGTTTTCTTGTCACAACAGTTAAAATTTGTAAGTTTTCTTAATTGTCACAGTAAACCAAAGGCTTCACATTTTCATAATATATCTTTGGAAGGAGAAGTCCTATTCATGCAGCATGTAACAGTTACATATTCTGTCAATTCATGTTCTGGGCGTTCAAATGTCCATTTTGTTGAAATTGTCAAAGTTCTATGGGGACAACCTCTATGATTTGTTGCAGATATTGCTCTTTTGCTGTTTTACCCAAGTTTGGGACTGTGAAGTCTTGAATGTAATTTTTGGTTTAATCGTTTTACTATTATATGATAAGAGGAGGAATGTTTTTTGACACAATTATTTGCTTTTATAATTTTCAAAATTGGCCAATTTGACTTGAAGGTTTTACATTCATGCATTGTATTTGATGAGGTGTAAATTTCACTTTTACCATGATTTAGTTACACGATCCTGTTAATAACCATCATTCATTTAACAATTCATGTTTTACTGAAGCACTGTATGGATCCCTACCTTTCGCTTTTGATTTTATTTAATAGCTTAACTTGTTGGTATAGACAAAGAAGATGATGTTTAAAATGGTTTGGTGAATAATTTGGGTGATGTATCTTGTCTTCTGCTTACCATGGAATTTCATTGCCTTTATAAATGACAATACTATTGGACGGTAATGTTTTCTTCTTTTCCTTGCCTGATTTTCACATGTCAATTCTTATTCATCATACCTGGCAATTAACCAAAAATATTTATTTTCAAGAAATCATCCTATTTATGTAGAAACTTGTGCTGAAATATGATCATTGATAATTGTGTTGTTTTTTAAATTAATTAATTAATATTATTTATTTAGTTTCTTTGATTGAGAACTGGTTCTTATTCTTTGCTTCGAGTTACTTGTTTTTTCTGGGATTAAATTAAACTTCTTTGGCATTTACTATAGGTTATTTCTGCTGTTGGGAGAGGAGAAAATCTTATGAAAGCTCTTCAGGGAGCTGTCCCAGAGGATGTCCGTGGAAAGATCACGAGTGCTGTTACTGACATTGTGCAAACTCATGGAACAAAATTGAATTTTGGAGGACTTGGTAGAATCAGTTGGATTCCTGATATCACATCAAAGGTAAAGACTAGGATCCAAGACACAGTAAAAGAAATTTCAGTGAATGAGAGAGAATATGCTGGGAGAAATTCAGGTGCTGACAATGAGGGGAGAATCCCAGATGATCCAGCAAAATTAACCTCAGTGAGTAGCATGCAAGAAAACCTTGAATCGTTGGAACAAAGAAGTTCTCAATCACCTGGAACGCATGAATCTGGATACGAACCCAGTCAGAATAATTATACAGAAAAGACCAGTTATGTGGTTGTAGGGGCTTCTGATGAGCAGCACAAGGTTAGTTACAGCCATGGAATAATTGATAGGTATACTGAAGATGATAAGGTTCCGAATGATGCCGACGATATGCCAAATGGTGTAGAGAAGAAGCCAGCTCAAAAAGAAGAGCAAAATATGTCAGTTTCAGCATCTAATTCTGAACAGTCATTTTCATCAGGCATTTCAATATCAGATCACCAAGTTATTCAACAAGAAGTTAGTGAGTTCCAAAAGAACGACGAGAAAGGTGATCCAGATTTGCTTCAAACTTCAAATGGCACTGCAGGACCTTCTATCAGTGTCACTCAGGCATTAGATGCCTTAACTGGATTTGATGATTCTACACAGATGGCAGTTAACAGTGTTTTTGGAGTTCTAGAGGATATGATTGATCAATTAGAGAAAAGTAGCAATGAAGAAGATCATGAAATGAAGAAAGGGGAGGGTGAGGGATCTCAAGTTATTTCAGCTGACCATTTTGCTATCAAATCAGACAATTGTGAAAAGATAGAGGAAAAAGACAGTGGATCAAGTGAAAATTCAGTTGTAACTGCATCCAATTATAAGTTAACTGAGGTAGATATTTACCCTAGAAAGGTTATGGAGAGAAATGAAAGTATGGCTGGTGAAGGAAATACTTTACAAGTTGATTCTTCTGCAACTAAAATTAGCAAAATTGATCCTTTTCAGAAGTGTCCTCTAGATATCAACCATGATTATTGGGGCTCACCATATGAAGCCTATCTCCAGATGTATTTTACTTCTCAGTATCCAAGGCCAAACCCATCTGATTTAGACATGACAACTGATTTATTCCTTGACCCAGAGAAAGGCCAATGGAAAATGCCAGACCAAGCGGCAAGTTTAGGTAGTAACCATGATGAGGGCTGGAAAATACCCACAACTATCAATGGTCATAATGAAAATTTGCATCAATCGGCAAAGCACGGTGATAAAGATAATGTTATTGAGACATCTTATGTAATTGTAAATCCACAAGATTCAAAACTCAAGGGCCAATCAACTGCAAGTATACATATCAAGGGCGGTTTGGATGCATATAAGGAGGTCATATTGCCATTAGTAAGAAATAATTTACTTGATGCTCTGAAAGTTGAAGTTGGTCGAAGATTGAGCATTTCTATGTTGGATGAAATTGAAGAGGTTCTTGTAGATGACATGAAACTAGTTGTTGATATGGTAAGCCAAGCAGTTATTCTGAACCACCACTTAAACTTGAAACCATTATCAGAGATTGGTGACTTGAGATTGGTAAAATTTGGTACATTAGAAGGAGGAAGTACAGTCCAAATAATATCTTCTGTTGTTGAGGAAACTAGATATTTGAAGAAGATTCTTCCAGTTGGTGTAATTGTTGGTTCATTATTGGCGTCCTTGAGAAAATACTTTGTAATTGCTGCCTTACATGACAAACACAAAGATTATAATAAAGTTGGAAAAGTTGAAGACAAACATTTGTCAGAAGAGCATGCCAGGAATGAACTTTATGATGATGAAAAGGATCTTGCTCATGCTTGTTCTAGTGGTGAGGATAAAATGACCAAAGTTAATACCAATCATGGTGGAGCCATGTTTGGAGCTGTTACAGCTGCCTTAGGTGCTACTGCACTATTAGCACGCCAGCAGGTAAATATGTCATGATATTTAAAGTGCCTTACTGCATTTTGTGGAAGCTCTTTATCTATTACTTCTTTCTTCATTAGATTATTGTCAGCTTAGTTTCTCACCTGATACTTATATTAGGTTGTCATTGCTTTTCTGTGCCATGATTTGACACAAATTTTCCAGAGTAATAATGGCCAGAATTGCTTTTCTTGAGAATCTACACATTGGTCAACTGCATTAAACTCATGATCCTTTTGTCTGTTTCCACTTCTATTATTATCATGTTCTTGCTGTAATAGTGCAAAATACATGTTCATTTCTTGCCATATTCTAGAACCTGAATGTTTAATGCGACTTATTTATTTTGAGTGGCTTGTAAATCTTCTAATTCTATTCTGTTCTAAGTTCTAACTAAAACCTCTATCATATGCAGATGCTTACACGTATATAAAGTCAGTCTATCCTTTTTTATTTGTCTCTTGTATGTATGATTATTTTCACAATCGTATATGCTTCTTTCGGTAATGTAATCAATTTGCCCGTTCTGGATTATATGATTAATATTTTTCCTACTCTTCACTTGATGATCTCAGGAACATGACATGTAAATCTCCTTGATTCAATGTTGATCATGTAAGTATCCCATGGTAGTTTTGATGTGGCCAACCACGTTAAGTTAGATATCTTTTATTACAGGCTATTCACCCCCCTCTAGCTAGGCTCTGCTGCACCAACAGATCATAACTATAAGGCCTCATTAATATTTCAACATTTTGGCCTGTTTACTGAAAAATTGATGTTCACAATTTGGTTTACTGTTTCACTAGTGATTTTTCAAACGTGTGTAACCAATGAATTGTGCCCCAAAATCACAAACAAGAGAGTGATACACGCTTGCATGATAACAAAACAGCAATATTTTGTAAGATTTTAACCATGGTTTGAAATCTTATGTTGCGCCAAACGAAATAGTGGAAACATATTATTCCAATTAATTATCAAAACTTGATACCATTTTGCACAAACAATGATTCCTTCTACTTCATCTTGGCACGACACCAAAAAAACAATAACATTCCGGTCAAAGGCTGAAATTTCCAGCACTTTGATTTTAACAAAATTAAAGTAGACAAGGTTTAATTCAACAAAATAAAATACAACAAAGTATGATGACATAAAAAAGAAATGCAAGAAAGCTAATAACAATAAAGGGATGAAAATCCCTAAAGTTGTACAAAAATTCTAACACCTGGCCCTGTAGAATCAATAATTTGGAGTAGTCAATATAACATTGCACTTAACAATCTGACTTGCCAACTCTATCATTGCCTCAGATTGGTTTGGAAGCAAACGTAAATAAAGGATGTCAATGCACGCCGTTGATATCCCTAAGATTACATGATGCCCTGGTTAGGCATTGATGGTCCGACAGTCATGTGTCTCGTGATATCTTTGAAGTCACATGATAACCTGGTTAGGTCTTGGCCACTTGAATTGTTATACCCCTTGTAATGGAACTAACCTTCATGCGCCCTGTCATCAACACTTGAAATCACACTAATTACAGGCTAAAAGGCCTCTTGAATGAGACTAGGATGCATGGAATCTCTCCCAAAATGTCTTAATATATCTCATGTCCTAAATATAACAATTATCAGCCATACTCTTGCTACTTGTTTGTCTAAACACCACCTTTACTTGCCAACTCCTGCCAAACCAAGCATGGGCATCCTGTAGTCTCTCTTTGCACACTGATGGCCAAGCCTTCCTCAGAAGGCTACATTGTCTACAATCTTTAATTGTCACAACCTTCCTCGTTCATGTCCCCCAAGCTAGCTCAGTTCTTGATTGGATTCCATGTAGTTCGGAGTCAAGGATAGGTAGGATTGATGGTTCACATGAAAACTAGGTTAATGGTGCCTTCTCCATGTCTAACCTCGCCTCCGATACCAGCTGGACCAAAGCCAATTTGCACTGTTGCATCCATTTCCACTCACCACAACCAATCTAGAACATGCTAAGGTTGTTTCCCACCTCTGCTTCCACATTCTAGTTGCATGGTCATTCAATCCCTTGGTGAGTGCAGTTGATTTTCTTCTACCATGTGACACCTAGGACAGTCCCCACAGCCATTCAATCCCCTTGTGACTTTTATTGCATTTGTAAGCAGGCTGTTTTGGTGAATTTTGCACTAGAATAATCTGATCTTTTGTAGGTCCTTCTCCAGGCCCCGCCAATGTAAGGTCCTCGTGCACCGGACTGCCCTTTTTTCCTTTGTTTCGTTTCAATTAATTTCTGATTACATGTCTGCTGACCTTTTTGTGCGCTTTTATCTTGACTTGGTTTGCAATACAACTGTCATTCTCATTAGCATAAATCTCATCTGACTGAAACGTGTTACTTGGCTTATTAGTAATTTAATGGAAGAAACTTCTCCCTGTACAATTCCTATATTTTCTTGTGAAATTTATCAAAATAGGAAAGAATAACCATCATCTTTGATTTTTCTGGCCCAGTCAAAGGTATTAAAAATTAGTCCAATTTATTTTATTTTTCATGATTATAAGAAAATACTGCAAGGACTTTCTTTCATTTATATGTTGCTCAAAAAAAAAAATTGTTCTATGATCTTCTCTATAACTTTCTTGTCAGATAACTGGTTTAGAATCCTACAGCATTATTGGTGGTTGTATTTGGTTTTCTCTTAATGGCTTTCTCTATGAATTTCTTCCTTAGTATTTTCTCACATTCGGGATTTTTTTTAATTGTCCTCAGAATTATATAACATCATTATATTTGGTTTTCTCTTAATAGCTCTCCCTATAAATTTCTTCCTTTGTATTTTCTTGCATTTGGTACTTGTTTAATTGTCATCATTTTCACATGGAATTGCAAGCTAGTCTGCGGTTTTTGTTGTATCGATGAGGTTTGTGATTTATGTTCCGTTCTTGCACTTCGAGGAACTACTATTCAGGTTCATGAGGTTAATCTAACTGTTTGCTGTTAATCATTAATGTTCAGCAAAAGACAAGGGAGAATGAGAATCAAGTAATAGAACCTTCTTCAAGTGTCAATGCTGAGAAGGGATCTCAAAATCTTCAGCCTGCAAGTCCCGAGGAGCTATCACAAGAGAAAAATCCAATTAGTATTGTGAGCAATTTAGCTGAGAAAGCCATGTCTATCGCTGGACCTGTAGTGCCCACAAGAGATGATGGGGAAGTGGATCATGACAGGTGGGAATCATTTACACTATTATCATACTTCCAGAAAAGAACACATTTGTTTTATTGTACCATCTTGTTTCTTTTGTTTGTATTTTTATATTATTCTTTACTAACATGTGTCTTTGTTAAACATGTAAAGATTAGTTGCTGTTTTAGCAGAACTGGGACAAAAGGGTGGATTGTTGAAATTTGTTGGAAAAATTGCTTTGCTTTGGGGTGGTTTACGTGGTGCTATGAGCTTGACTGACAGACTTATCTCATTTTTGCGGATTGCTGATCGGCCTTTGTTGCAAAGGTTAGTTTTGCAGCTGCTCCTAATCAGTCGATAAATTAAATAGCATGGATTCATTCTGTACAACTACATTTTTTAGTAATTCAATTAAACATGGAATACATTTCAAAAGAAAATGCATTGGATGCCTTTGTCTTTATTGCATGGATTAAAATCTCATTTTGTTTCACTAGGCGAAACATTTTGTTCCACTCACGAACCAGTACCAGCTCCGGTGCCAGCGTGCCCCGAGGCCTCGTGGATGTGTCACTCGGGTTGCTCGGGCCCGGTGATGCGTCCGGAGGCATCGCTCGGGCCTGATGACGTGTCCAGAGGCGTCACATTGCCCGGTGACATGTCACGGGTCAGAACAGTGGGGGTAGGGAAGGTTTAATTTAATTAAATAACTTATGTTAACAGTTTTAATCAATTCCTAACTTTGATTAGGATAATTTAGATAGGCTTAATTAAAGCCTAATAATATTATCCCATTAATTTAATATATATATATATTAAAAAAATTATTTTTAAATATTTAGATTAATTTTTTATTTTTAGTTAATATATTTTATATTTTAAAAATACTGAAACTATGTCGGCACAATACGGTACCGAAATCGTATCATTCCGGTCAAGCACGGCTTGAGATTTTAAACCATGCTTTATGGGTCAACTTAAATCAGCAAGTCCCTTATTGAGATACGACACTGGAAATTTGGATAATCCAGGAGGATCTGAACTGTGCCAACTACACATAGTTAAATAGCTTAAAGTATTACAATCAACTCTGAAGTTGGACCAGGGGGTATTTCATGCAGTTGACACTGGACTTGCACATGGGATGATTTTCATTTCAATTATGGTCTTACTTTTGTATTTTTGACGTGTTTAGATATCAAGGTTGATTGATGAAACTGCCTTGGCGGCTCCTTTGCATGAGCGGGTAGCTAGACTATATGAGGCATTTCAGGATTTTATAGGGAGCAGTGCCCCCTTTGGGGGGAAAAATTGAAATTTGGGACACCTGTTGGGAAATTTCCAACTTTAGCTGCCACGTGTCGGAAATTTGCCAATTATTTGGTGTTTTCCCTCTGGTGAAAATTCCACTGGACCCTCCCTCTGGTGAAAATTCCACTGGACCCAGCTAAATAATTCAACTATAATTGGTTGCAAGCTGCAATTTTTGTAAACTACCAAAGACCTTTGTGAGAGGGAATATGGCACAAAGAAATAGGCCAATAACATTGATTCTTATTCTTTTTTTTGTACTGTTTTTTATGATTTTTGTTCAGCTTTCCCTTTCTCCCATTACTGCTCCCTCAGAATTCAACATGTGCATTGCGTTATTAGTGATTTTCTCTTTTTAATCTTCTAGGGGCTATGTGTTTTAGTCCCATCTTGTATGTCTTTGTATAACTTCAGTAGAAAAAATCCCCATATCCTCATATTACAACAGTTCTATTAAGATTTTATTAAATAAATAGAGATTCTGTGAGTAATTAAGAGATAATATAATACACTTCATAGGCACACTGGCTCAATTAGCCAGAACAGTTCTAATGATTCACATCAATAACAAAAATAGAAGCGAGCGAGGCATTTTCTTGTCGTGGACAACTAATAACAACTGTTTTCTCCTTGTTACTTTAGAAATGTTCATGTTCTTTTTGGGCTCGATGCTCCACTAAGTCTATATGAATATACTTTTTAGGTACTAACATCAGAATGTCTGTTACCTTTAGGATTTTCTTGTTTGGCTGCATGGTTCTTCTACTATGGTCTCCAGTGGTGGTTCCCCTGCTCCCAACACTTGTGCAAAGTTGGACAACGAAGGCTTCAAACGTAATTGCTGAATATGCTTGTATTTTGGGCCTCTATATTTCTAGCATGATCCTTGTTGTACTTTGGGGTAAAAGAATACGAGGATACAACAATCCCCTTGAACAGTATGGGCTCGATCTCACAGCACCCAGGGTAAATTTTTAATTTGTGCATGTACAGTGGCAGTTTTAGTGGCCTAACATAATTTTAGTAAGATGATTTGGCCTCACATTATTCTTTGCACCTAATAGTAAGATAATTTTCAGCTTCTGCCTCATTTAGTTTCACAAATAAAAAATGAAATGATTAGTGGGTCTTTTTTATTTTCTTCCTAGGTTTTTTTACTGCTGTTGTTTTCAAAAATCCATTCTGGTAACCAATATTGTTTTAATCAATGGCCATACTTTTATCACTTGAAGAATGCACTTATTAAGTTTCTATAGTGACATATACCTAAGTAATCTTATAATCAGCTGATTCTCTGTAGGTCCTTGGTTTTATGAAAGGTTTGGTTGGAGGAATGGTCATCGTAATGTCTGTGCATTCCATAGATGGATTACTTGGTTTTGCAAGCCTATCTTGGCCAGCTCCCACTTCATTTTCAACTAGTCCAGTTGTATTGGTGAAATCATTTATCAATGTATTGTTATTAGGCATTCGTGGAATTTTAACAGCTACTGGTGTTGCTTTAGTAGAGGAATTGCTATTCAGGTCGTGGCTTATTAAAGAAGTTGAAGTTGATCTTGGTTATTACCCTGCCATCATAATATCAGGAATTGTGTTTTCACTAATCCATTGGTATGCTCCCTTTCCCTGCATGCTTTTTGATATCTTTCACATATGTTGTTTTCAGCTTTCTATGCGTAACTGATTTTTTACTTATAGTATAGTAGTTTTGGAAGCATGAAGCTGCCAATTGCTTTCTGGTAGTAGTTGTCTGTTGTCTTTTTTCATGACTTATCTTTGATAAACGGTGAAAACATATTATCACAGAATTCTTTGCAGAATAAACAGGGTTCTATAATTTGGATTTTCTCGCTAGATGATATTATTTTTTATGACTAGTGCTTGAAGTATGATAACAATTGTATGCTAGTGGGAATGCATAGTTTTCTTTCCATAAAAGTTTTAGTTTAACTCATTGTCCAGCAAATTATCTGTATGTTTCCTTGCAAGTTCATCTCCAACATCCATATGATGACCAAAAAAAAATTACACCTTTATTCTTTAGTAGCAGTGGATAACCACTAAGGAAATGCTGTCAAAGTTGTAAATTTTGTCTATTTAGTACATATACTCATTAGCATACTGTTGTAACATGCATGTTAGTCATTTATATAGTATGATGCCTATAATGATTTTCAAATCACAGGTCTCTCCCTTCAGTACCTGGTTTCTTCTTGTTATCTTTAGCGCTTTTTGGAATTAAACAAAGATCTCAGGATAAAATTTATGTACCAATCGGGGTGCGTTCTGGAATAATGTTCACCAATTTTACTTTGCAAACTGGTGGCTTCATCAGATATGAGGCTGGAGCTCCTTCCTGGTTAATAAGTAGCCATCTTCTGCACCCATTTGATGGAATTGTTGGCCTTGGTGTATGTTTCCTATTGGCCATTCTTTTCTTTCCGAAGCAACCTCGGGAAAAGATGCATTGACAGGTATTATAGTGCAGAATGGCTGAACATGGCAGTTATATCAAATGCATTTCTTGCTACTAATTGCACAAATGCTCAAAGTTGAAACTTGATCATATTTCACTCCATTTGTACAAATGAAATGCCTCATCAGAAGGATAGAAGTGCGGCAATGTTTCCATAGGTTATCAGGGCATTGCTTGAAGTATTGTTCAGCTGCTTGAATTATTGCAGGAAGAAGAGCAGAAGGAGCATCAGTTGACTGGTCTAGTTCTCTCTAACATTAAAGCCCGTGCTTATCATATATTTACGGTCTAGTCAGTATTGAGTTTCTTAGGAAGCTTTCTGAGATGAGCTACCAGATTGTAGACCATTATTGGAAATATGACAAGCTTCTGGCTATCGTATATTACAGGTTACTCAAAAGTTTCTGTTTGTGTGTAGTTCACTGCTTAATTTTTCTCTTCTGAACAGTTTTTCAAATAGTTTTTTTCTATGTTTTTGCCTGCACTACCCAATTGGGACTTGTAAGGTTATGATGTATATGTAGAAAGTGAAATGCGAGTGCAAGCTGGCAGAGAATATTATTTTTTGTACTAGCATCCAAATTTTGGGTTACAAAGATACAATACTTGTGAATAATTGTGTTGAACCAAGATCAACTTGGTCATATGGACTTGTCTTGACTAAGTAGTTAATGAGCAGAGAAATGTGAACTATGGATCTTTTGATTTTGATGGTATCTGGTACTCATTTTCTTATTGGTTTCATATAGAAGCTAAGAAAAACAGAGTTGATGATGGATAAAAACAACCAATTTGGTAAGACTTGTATAACTTTCTACTCTGGTTGTCACCGCACTGTGAGATGATAAGATGTTCATGAATAAGATGATGTTCTTAATCTGGTGCAATTGACTTGTTGCTGTATATATGTTCACATGTGACAATGAAAAGGTGTGCCATAATTTTTGCTATGGTTTCTCTCTTGCATAGCTAGAACTGGCATAACCATGGCAGTATAAGCATACAATTATCTTCATGAACTGTAGGTAAAAACCTCATGTGCATGAAATATGCATTCTTGTTAAGGTGCCAATTCACACAACGCAGGGAATCTGGCATATTTCGCAATTGTCATTCTATGTTTTGTAATCTAAAGCAGCATTTAGTGCGTCAAAGTATCATATTGTTGGCCTCAAGTTGGATGAAAAGTCAGTAGAGCGAAGGCCTCACTGCTGTGATAAAGGTATGCCAAACAGACAAAGATCTCATAGACATAAAGCTTAATCATATTGTTGCATGACTAAGCCGTCTTAATTTTTCCAATCACAAAGCCTTCATATTAATGATAAAATTTTATATTGAGTGGTTCTTGGCCTTTGAACACTTAATGCACAAGCCTGCTAATGGATGTCAGGAACAAGAGGATCTCCTGTGGTCATCAACATGGAGTGGCAAGCATTCTGTACATTTGGGTTGCTGCTCTTCGTTGCTGAAAGACTCAAGCTAAGTAAAATTTTCTTTGTTAAATTCTGAAGATAACCAGCCGCTTAAGCAGAACACCTTCGGAGCTTATTAGTATCACTGCTTGGTATGGGCTTGTTGATCCTTTAACTGTTTTTCCCGCTTTTATGTTTGGTTGTTTTTCTAGTTATGCCCTGATTCTACTTCATCCCTGCATTGTTTTTCTAATTATTCCCTGATTCTACTTGTTGCTCACCTCTGCATTTTTTTTTCAAAAAGAAAGAAAAACATTTTCTCTAAAAGTTATGTCAGGTAATCATTCCTGCATTCAGGGCAAGTCCATGCCATGCTCATTAATGATTCAGAGATCGGATGGTGAGTGGCATGCATACTTACCTACAGAATAAACATCTCGGTCCTATGGGGCACATGCGTGTCATTGTAGATTTACTACTATACAAATATTTCCTCTGTAAAACTTTATTTCCTCCATAGACTCTCTAAACCCTTGGTACTCCAACTCCATCAAAACGGATGGGTAGCAATTATAGACAAATAGTCTGCAGTATTTTGCATGTTCTTTTGGTTACTTGCTGATGTAAACATCACGTGCAATTTCAGTTATTTAATTTTCTTTTAGGAATAGGGAAGAAGAGAGCCGATGAAAGGAAGAAAAAGAAGAGGTTAATTTGGTGGAACTCGTTTGAGACAGGTAAACTTTCATAATTGACTTAATTTGGTTGGATTGGTTTGATTGATCTGAATAACAGGGTGGTAGTACTATCAAATGCTGAAGTTGGTCTCATCAATCAAGATCAGCTAGTTTGATCAACATGGTATTGGGCAAAACAACTTAGTTTGATCAACCTGAATGATAAGGTTATCCAATATCATCAAGCAAGATTATAAGTCTGCAGATCAAATTAGTATATATTCGTATCATAATTATTGTTTGATTCAATTAAATGGAAATTGAACTGAATTAACATCTTCTAATCATAGGATGGATGAGAGGTAGAATATGTTAATAGAAAAGCCGTCTGAATATAAATCAATAAATTTCTACTAGGCTAGAGTTTTTGCTGGCTTATTATTTTTAGCAAAAATTATTTATCGAAAAAGAAAATTAGTAAAATCAAACTAAAATGAACTGGAGAACCATCCTAGCAAGTGCAACAACAAAAGTATTACATAGTTTCAAGCTACAGTAGTTTCAAGAAATTGTCATTCTTTGATCAGTTAGGTCGCCAATAAAGTTACGTTCCTATTTGATACTTCTTTACATAATAAATGACAGTAAATGACTGTGTTCTTCAAGTCACCATTATGCATTCTACATATATAGTTTTTCAAGTATGAAAGCCGTTAATCTTAACCTTTTTGTAGAAGCGGTGGTTTGTGAATAATCTCCAAAACATATGGTTCTTATATGCCTGTCACCTACATTGATCTGGAACAATATAAAAACCAAAGCAGCCACAACAGTCATATTTGCCAAAAGTGCCATTTTGTTTTTTTGTTTTGTTTTTTTTTTTTTTTTTTCCTTTTTGTGATTTCAGTGTTAAGTTCTTAGAATTTCAACAGTGCTTATAAAAGCAAAAACAATGACAAAGGCACATAAAATTACCTGGTCATTGGTGATATAATTTTAGTGTGACACTTTCTTCTGTCGGTTTAAACCTCACCTACATGAAAATATGAGAGAAAAAGATGAAATTTGGAAAGAAAAATTAGGAGAAAAACATGAAAGAAAAGATATAGTGCAAAAATTTAAAAAGTGCTTATTTTCTTTAGTGTTAGAAGGGTGTTAGTATTCAAAAAATATTAAGAGGGCATTATATATAAAAAAAATCAAAAGATTCTTTTTTTTTATTAAAAAAATATCTTATTTTTAGTGTTATGTATTTTAGTCAAAATTATTGTGTAATATTTTTTATCAAAACTATTGCAACATGGAATTACGTAGCAGTTTTGAATAAATTATTATAATAGTGTTGAAGCAGTTTGATTAAGTTGAGCAATTTTAATCAAGTTAAGTAGGTTGAAACAAAAATATATTGATATAACAATACTCTTAAGTGTAGTAATTTTGATCAAATTGGAGTAATATTGTTTCATCTTAGTTAAATTGTTATAATAATATTGGAATAAGGGTATTGTTGAAATAAAAATAGGATGAGGCATCCCTTGAAACAGGTACCCTTTTAGCGATAACAAAAATAAGAGCATGATGGTGATTTTTTGGCGAAGCTATATGTAGATATCTATTTGCAATTTTTTATAAAACCACTTCACAAATTACCAGCTATGTGCAAATGTTTTAATCCATTATACGTATTTTAAGAGCTTAGTTTTGTATAGGAATTGACTGTAGTCCTTTTTTCCCCTTAAAACTTAGAGATGATCTATAAATTTACTGATATATGCTTAAGTATTTAATTGTAAAAGTTATCTGTTTTTTATTTTTTCAATGCGTGTTACATATATTTACATTTATGTCTGTTTAAATGTGCTCAATTGAAAACATTTTATATATATATATATATATATATACTTAGGGGGCATTTAGTTTGTGTGTTTTATATTTTCTG
>JBBPFP010000126.1:4726207-4740241 GCA_037974795.1 Kaempferia galanga | reverse complement strand
ATAGATATATATATATGTATACATACATATACATATACATACATATATATATATGTATACATACATATATATGTGTATACATATATACATATATATATATATAATCACACTAAAATATAACAATGTTAATGTTAGATTAAAAAAAACCATTGCTATCAAGTGAAATGTCAAGTTGTCTATGATATATTATTATATTAAGAGTGAGAATAATTATAAAAAAGTGGCATTCAAGGGGAGTGACATTCAAGGGGTCAAAACTTGAGAATTATTTTACATCTTCATTTGATTTCAGCAAAACAAATAGCGAGCTTGGTTTCCAATATTTTATGATGGTCGTCGTAGAAGACCCAAAATTATCTCATCCTCTCTATCATAGGAAAGGAGATTCTAGCTTGTCTAGTATCAACCATTGCAATAAAACAAACATCTAGTTCTAGAGATAATATTGTGGATAAAAAATGATCTATTTTGCATTGTTCTAAAAATTGGCCCATGCAGCTGCCCAGACGCTAGACACTGGTCAACAGCACTGAAAAAATGTAGGCAGCCTTGCGCCTAGGTGGGATTAGGGTGCCCTAGGGGCCGACTAATTAGTCAAATCGTCTAGGCGCTACGGAAATAGTGTAGAGTTTTCATGATTTGTTTTTAATTTGGGTTTTTAAATTTAAAGCCCAATTTAAAAAACTGGAATGTAACCTTGTGTGTGATGATGATATTGAGTTTGTGTCTAATGAAAAACAAGCTGTTGAAAATTATGGAGAAGAAAAGTAGAATAAATTTGTTATATTTTATTAGTTATGTAATTTTGAACTCATTTTAAATTTGATGTTATTGTGTTGGAGTAGTAGAATGCAATTTATGTTGATACCGTGGAATCCGCCTAGTAGTGACTAGTCCCCGCCTAGGCGCTAGGCGTGGGTTTGGCGCTCGACTAGCGCCTAGCGAATTTTAGAATCTTGGGGATAACATTATTAGACAACCAATTATGACATGATTTAACCTTGAAAATGACACAATAAAATTTGAATATATAAATGAGTGATACAAGATGACTCGTGTACAAGTTATATTAATATTAAAATTTTTAATAATTTTTTATGTCACTTATAGAGAGGTTAATTATCGGTCTTACCAAATTATTTTTTAAAAATATAATTAGTTGACCTAAATAACACATTTTGTTTATGATACGTTTAACATGATAAAATACGATATAAAATGCCACCCCTAATTCTGCTATATTAGTTTGAGTGGGTTGACTTGTTCCCATGTGAGTTGTTTGTTCTCATCATAAGTTTGTCAACACTCACCATCAGCTTTAAGTTTGTTAGCTCTTCCCAACAGAAGGTTAATACGCATTCCAATATCATTGGCTAGATTTCAAAGGGCTAAAAATTCACGAAAGAATTAGATTCCAACTTTGGTGTTGTTATATTGTGGAGTCTTGTTGAGAAGTTTGGGAACATAACTCAATGAAGATAGATTTTGGTCAACTTAGAGTATTTCCAAGTTTCATCTGTCTTTTATATCCCATTGAGCTTGAATTATATGGCATATAGGTTCAAGAAAGTGATTCTAGAGGTCACCAATGATAGATTCTTGGTGTTGATGTTTTTGGGGGTTTGGATCAAGCACAGAAGACATACTCCCCCTTGAGGGGATCTGCTGTCAATGGTCATCTCAAGGGTGCGTTCGAGGAATTACTCAAGTGAACTGCTCCCTAAGTACATGTCGAAGTTGAAAGTCATGTCTATAGCAATGACAAAAGGCATTAACAGAAGTGTAAAATTGGCAGGGGAATAGCTCAGTGCAGCGCTTGAGACTGACGAGCCCCTAAACATTACAAAATGCAATATTTCTGTCTAACTTCTTTAGGAAGTTGAAGGTTTTCATGCATTCAAATAGTGTTTTTGCATCATGTTGTTTGTTCTCAGAGAGTCCCAGAAGAATGTTGTGTGCGTCATGTCACAACAGACTCATTGAGGATCAATCAAGAGGAGCAAGAGATGTAGGCAAACTGCTTCTTCTACCTCCCAGTAGAAGAGGCGTAATGCTGGTTTTCTAGCAGGAAAGTGGAGATATGTTCTAGATTCTCTTGGTAATGGATACCCTCTACCCTTGGTGAAATAACCTTTCACTTGGTTTTGACCCTAAAAATCACTCAGTTAAGAAGGTAAACAAGTGGCACCCGTGATTAGGGGAGAAGTGGATAATTTTTAGATAAAAGGGTGCAAGTCAAGTTGGATGCTGACAGTAAATAATTTTTAGAAAAGGTTAGTGCAATTGGCAAGAGACACATAGGCTCTCTTGGTAGTAACTGCCTAACTGGTGCCTGGAGGAAAAAGTTGGAGGAAAAAAGAGTTTGGGCTGTATTGTCTAGCCTTAAATTTGGATCCTATTATGGTGGAGGGCGTAGGATAAAACTCATCCTAGTTGAACTCTCTCGCCTTAGACTTTAGTTTTGACTTCATGAGGAACTCAAAATCTAAGAGGTTTGGTTTGTGCAATTCAAAATTTTATGAGGAAATCTGGACAAGAGGAGCATTTTGATCAAATTAAATTCAAGTTGGCTTGAGAAAGCTTTGAGTTTTAACTGGATATTGAGGGCTCCTTCCTCCATGCAATGTTTGTAATTTCACCCTTTTGTTGACTTATCTCATAAGTAAACAAAGTCATGTGAAGTAGCTTATATAAGGACTAAATGAGTATGCCTTTTTTTTCTCAATGTTATTTTTTTCCTTTGCATTTATTAGTTGCTTTGTCCACTTAGTTTCATCGGTTTGGCCTTGTTGATGAACTTTGATGTTTCAGTCATCCATCTGTAATTGCCTTTTGAGATTATTCTTGTGGGAACATGATAAAAATAGGAAAAAATAGTTTTGTTCTCTGAATGTATAAACTCAATAAAAAATTTCAGTTTCTCAACTAGGTAGATAGTAAGTAAAGTTTTTTTTTTCTTTCTCCATAAATTGTACAGGAATCACCATAAAGAAAATATACGGCCCCAATTCACTTGCAATTATCTATTCTTGTACAATATCTAACTTGGTTTTATCCTATGGTTCTCCCAGGATATTGTTATTGGTACTCCTGGTCGCATGAAAGATCTAATTGAAATGGGCATTTGCCAACTCAAGGAAGTAACTTTTGTGGTGAGTATGATGATCTTCATTGAATGCTCCATTTTTTTAGTCTTTCTTTTTTTTCGCACAATGCAGAACTTTTTAGAAAATTATTGTGAGACATTCATCGTATTATCATTTATATGTTCTGATCTAGGAACACACAGAATCTGCACTCAATAATTGACATACAAGATAGTTTATAAATGTTGAATGCATGATTGATAACTCAAGTGATGCTTCATGGGGTCCTTTTTTAAATGAAAGGATATTACTACTGGTTCCCATTTGGTAAGAATAAACTAAGGGTAGCACAATTTAGGTTGGCAAGTTATAAACGGATTGTATCTCATTCATCATGACACATTCGTATCCTTTGGGCCAAATTATATAATTTGCATATGATCCATTTTCAAATGGGTTGCCTTGACCGAAACTATTTAATTAAATGAGTTACACGGGATATATTGTGCCACATGACCTGTTTAATTAATGGTTACATGGTTCATAATGGGCCCTGTGACTCAATTCAACCTATTTAATTAAATAGGTCGATCATTTTAAACCCAATTCAACCTCTTTATTTGCAGGTATTAACAGGGTTGATTGTTTATAATCCAAACTTGTTTACCAATTCAAACCTGCCAAATTATAGGTCAAGTGTAAAAGGGTTGGGTCAATTTTTATTACCCTTAGAATAAACTATTGATTATTATACAATTTTTCGATCTTAATTCATTTGCAACTTTTTTTTTCACTATTATACATCTAATCTTTTGGGTATACTCATAATTATAATTTGCTTGTAAGACGTAACAATTTCATTATGTTCACAATTCTTCTTTTGTGCAATTCATCTTACTTGGATTTCTAGTTGTCAGAACTATACAACTAATGATTCCTATCATACACTAGGATACTATTCATATATGAAAGATACAATTCTTACATATGAATTGGAAGTGAAAATTATCATAATGATTTTGTTTAATTTAATGCAAATTTCATTTTATATTTCTAAATACGAGAAAGAAAACTAATTAAAAGATTAAATTTTACCAAAATACCCTACATGCTAAAATTAAATCAAATTTATTCTAAAATACGAAAAATTATTGAATTTTGTATTATAGCTTAAGGGTAGTTTTGGCACAACGATAAAGTTATTGCTATGTAATCTTGTGGTCATGAGTTCAAGTCATGGAAACAATCTATTGCAATGCCAGGTAAGGTTACGTACAATAGATCAAATGTGATCCGACCTTTTCCTGCTGTATTAGCGGAAGTTTGGTACACCGCGCTGCCCTTTATGATAAAAGTAAAGTAGTCTGATAGTTAAATTTCAAAGCTAAGAATAAAATAAATTATTGTATTAGCCAATATGAACTCAACATGTAACAATGATTGAGAATAAATTCTCACATGTTTTTTTCAAAGATTGATATCGGCTATCAGGATGGGCATGTGCATTTCCCCGATTTACCTAGGTGGCATAACAATTAAATATTTTTAATTAATATATTTTATATTTAAAAAGTATTGAACTTGTATCGGCACGTCACAATACGATACTATCGTTTGGGTCATATATTGAAATTCTCGCACGGTTTGAAATTTTAAATCTTCCATTATTGTGCCAGGTAGTTTTGTGTTTTGGTAATTTATCAGAACAATACATTTTGACTGATTGCATGATATGAGATTTCAAACTGTGTCTTATAATACCAAGATAATGTGAGGCCTGTCTGTTGCTGAAATTACCATTAGGTTTGAGGCTTAAAGGTGGTTGCACTCTACTTGCAATTTTTGGTATCTGTTATACTGGATCTAACAATCTGGTAATCAATCCTTAACCCACTTTGTAAAGTTGGTCTGTAAATAGCTTTGAAGATGATCTAAACTATATGCATTTATTGACGATGGCTCACTACTCAACTCAATTTTTTTTCTCTTACCACCTAAGAAGAAAAAATACAATTCCAATCAAACTAAGAAAAAAAAAACAATTTTTTTAGACTATTTCAATCAAACTAAGAAAAAAAGTTATAATTTAGAAATAAATTAACCTACTTAAACACTAACTAAAATAACATTCTCTTGTATTAAATTAAAAGATACCCAGTTCAAAAATTCATTACAACCAAAATTTAATTACAATTCAAATAAAAATTCAAAATTTAAATTTATTCTATGTTTGCATCACTATAATTTGCCTACTTTTCTGAACTTTGCAAATATTATTTTTCTTTTTCAGTAACATGCAGATCTTGAAGAGTGCCTACTCATGGTTAACTGATAATTGTAGGTTCTTGATGAAGCAGATAGAATGCTTGACATGGGTTTTGAACCAGAAGTCCGCTCAATATTAAATCAGACATCATCAAGTAACACTTGTTTTATTTATATATTTATTTTTTTCAAATCTTCGAGCCTTATATTTTATCATTAAGAAAATATGATTAGAAATAAGTTGGTTGTATTTGCATCATTCTTTGTCATTATAATTGTTTGGACCTAATTGTAATACTAGTGATCTAGAATGTGATACAATTAAAGTTTAGTTTTATATTGTGTATACATAGTGGGGACTACTTCTGGTTTTAAAGACCAATAATTTTCTTATTTAAAGTCTAGTTTTTTATTATTCATGCATAGTATGAAACCCCAATAGCTTTCCTAATTTACATGATATCAGAGCCAAATGGGTCCATCCCTTCGTGAGTTCCATTCCTGTGAGCTTCTTCATCATTTAGTGGAGATCTCTTCATCTTGTTCAAAGCATGGTTGATCTGTTGTCTTATGACCTGGACAACCTGCTGCTGGGAAACACTAAATGCTGTCCTTATCAACAAGCAGAAATTGCTTGGGTGATGGCTGCTTCTGTGAAGGGTTCTCTCAGTTCAAATTGGTGATACCAATAGGGCAACCTGCAGCCTTGTTCTTCTCAACCTGCTGTCCTATTCTTCTGCAGCTTTCTCAGTTTTTCACGATTTTTCAGATTTTTGCTGTCTGCAGAAATCTGTTCTCAGACATCTGTTCCACTGATGCTAGGAAGAATTATTCCTGCACTTCTCAGATTTCCACTTTTCTGTTTCTGCTGTTTATTCACAGATCCTCTTTCTGGTCTCTAGTTTTTGGTGACTCTGTTCAAGTGGATCAGATTAGCTTGTTTTTTTCGCAGTTCTTCCATTTTTTCTATTCTTTTCATCGTTCCTGTAGTTTCAGTCATCCTCCATTAATTCTACAGTTTCAATTCTGTGTTTTTCCAGATTATATTCAAGTCCTGACTGTTTTCTGTTTGATCCAACATCATATTCTGCTACATTTCCCTTGCTTTCGCTTCATTGTCAATTTCAGCAAGGAACCAGATCTGAAAACCTGATACAGAACGGGAGTGTTTCAAAACCCAGAGAATTAGTACCACTTAATACAGTTGAGAAGTAAACAATCTCACAGAGAAATGAATGTACTCACATAGAGAAGGAAGCTCACAAAGAAAACTTTTATTAAGCAAAAGAGTGATTTAGATGGGGGATTAAGGTCTAAAGTCTCCAACCTAGACAAAATTAAATAAAATATAAAATTATTAGAGAAATGAATAACCTATTTTACCAAAGAGAAATACATCATATTGCAAACTAGAAAATAAATCAAATTACAAGTTTACCAAAACCATCCTACATCTAATGAGAGATTTTTCTTAAATAACTAGTCCTCTTAAGAGGTTCTACTAACTTCCTAATTTGCATTGTGCTCCCCTATTGAGAATTTGATCCTAGACCAATTGTTATCATCTTTCTTGGCTACTTTCCAAGTACAAGGAACAATAGGTTCTTTATGTTTCTTTGATAGTCTATAACTAAGAAACTTATGCATTTTCTTTCTTTCTGGTTGGCCCCTTGTAATGAATAAGAAAATGTGTCAACTTGTCATGGGGTGAGAAGGACAGCTGCATCTCCATCATCGTCATGATGTGGAATGATATCTTCTTATTAGTTGTACATGGAGTATCCAGGTTGAGTAGCTTTTATTACTATTTGATATCACTGTCGACACACCATCATCATTATAGTGGGTAGAATAAGTTGCTAATTTTACACATCATTGAGCAACACTTGGTAAGTTACGTAATGAAAAAGGGCAAGCTCCCGCTAATGTGAGGTTCCGGCAAGCAACATTGGGTTTATTGTTTGCCCTGCATTGCAAGAGACTATTTCCCTGTCTTGAACTCGGGACCACAAGGTCACACAGTAGCAACTTGATTGTTTCACCAAAGCTAACTTAGTAAGTTATGTAGTGTTGAAGAAATTTGGGCAGTCACTTCATGATTATTTTTCATCATCAATTAATGTGGGGAATTCTCTAACTGCTAGTTAAACAGTTCATCTCAAACCAGAATATCTAATTCAAACCTCATTCCAAGTTTTTCCCCCTTTTTTTGTGCTGACCCTGCAAAAATACCCAACTAAAAATGTCATAGTCGATTGAAATGGCATCACTTTTGCAAAACATTCTATGCTCACCATAGATACAACATGATTTTCAATGATATCAATGCATTTTCCAGTACCAAACAGATGGCAGTATAAATTTAAAGAGAATCTTCCTCCATCCTTTGTATTTGGTAGTTCTGTCTCTTGATATTTGACAGTGGTGGATTAATGGTATTAATTTTTTACATTACTTACCATGTTGAATGACTATGCTTGTTTTACATTTAGCGAATCTGAAATTGTTCTCTATGTTCAGTCATTGTCTGTTTTAATTTGAATTCTGTAATTTCTTTACAATAATATTGCATAAAATGTTGTTCTTTGGATGTCTTATCAATTACAAAATCTAAATGAACTGATATATTATGAAGTGCTGTTTTTGTTATATATAACTCATCCTTGCTTAAACAGCAAGGCAGATGGTGATGTTTAGTGCAACATGGCCTTTTGCTGTTCACCAGTTAGCCAAAGAGTTCATGGATCCAAACCCTGTGAAGGTATAGCTACTGCTTTGTTTTGACTTGTTGACATAGTTGCTGACCTATATCCTGGAATTACCGCTTCCAGGTTGTTGTGGGATCTGAGGATCTCTCGGCTAATCATGATGTGATGCAGATAGTAGAGGTAATTTTCATTTTCTAGTTGAACAATGACTGCGTTGCATGTTCCTTTTACTTATCATCTTAATATTCACAGGTCTTGGATGATCATTCACGTGATTCTCGCTTGGTTTCCTTGCTAGAAAAATACCACCAATCACAACGGTGATTAATCAAATTACGATTGTTCTTATAATTTGTCTTAGTTGCTGAATTTTCAATTCTTATAGTTTATCTTGCTGCACAATTGATATAAGTTGCACATGAGGCCAATACACCTTAAGGAAGTGCAAATTGTTGTTTAATAAGCCTGCAGATTTTCTGAATGTTCTTTCTGCAAAATCAAGATAATGAAGCATTAAAGTAATCAATCTATTTTACTTGCACTCTCCAATTAACTATTATTTTGTAACAGCAATCGGGTCTTGGTTTTTGTCTTGTACAAGAAAGAAGCTGTTCGTGTTGAGAATATGCTCCAAAATAAGTAATGTGACTTTCTCCTAGTTTGTTTTGACATAATTGTGGTGTGATTTTGTTCTCCTAAGCCTATAAATCTTTCAATTTGTTCTAGCTTCAACCTTGTGTGTGTGTGTCTCTAGTGTTTGCTATTTTTTTGTTTGATTTATTATTGTTACCTTTTGTTTTCTAGAGGATGGAAGGTTGTTTCAGTACATGGAGACAAAGCTCAACATGATAGAACAAAATCATTATGTTTATTTAAGGAAGGGAGATGCCCTTTAATGGTGAGTTTAAATGTCTAAACAAGTTTGCAATTCATCTTAAGTTGTGAACACTAGTTTGCAATTGATTTCCCCTTTTCTGGTTATTTGAATGGTATCATTCAAGCTTCATGTTGGTACTGACATGGAGAGAGTTTTATTCTGGCCAAACTCTTGCAGATTGCCACAGATGTAGCTTCCCGAGGATTGGATATTCCTGACGTGGAAGTAGTTATCAATTACAGCTTTCCTCTAACCACTGAGGATTATGTTCATAGGATAGGTAGGACAGGCCGTGCGGGTAAAAAGGGAGTTGCTCATACCTTTTTCACCAAAGAAAATAAGGTAGCATCCTAAATCATACTATTGATTTTTGTGTCACTTGTTTGTTGTTATGATGGTGTTGAACATGCTATTTTGTTGCTAAACTTAGGGTCTTGCTGGAGAACTTGTTAATGTCCTTAGAGAAGCCGGGCAGACTGTTCCTGTAGCCCTTACCAACTTTGGTACACATGTGAAGAAAAAGGTCAGTAGGCGAAATACTCTCTCTCTCTGTCACTGTTGTATAGCCATCTACTTGCCTCTTGCAAAATGAAATCATCCTCTCGTTGATGCAAAACTATGTTCCTTACTATGGGAAGAAACTATTATTATTTTTCTAGGTATGTCATTAAGGAAGACCATGTAGAACACTATCAGTACAGTTTTTCATGATGTATCTTTTGTAGTAATTATAACCTTTAATTGATCATGAAATCCATGTGGAAGTCCAAAAACAGCAAAAACCAAACTTATCTCATGGTTTCCAGTACATGCCAACATTGTGCATCTGGAATGTGGCTGAACTGTTTTTATGTGTGCAATTTATATATCTAATCTTTCTTCTAAATGATAAAGCAACTGCAAGATATTAAATATCATGATAGCATTTTTTCCCTTCTTGAGTTGGCCTCGAAGAGATTGAATACTTTGAATTGGCTTTGATCTTTTACAATAACTCATGATCAATATCATTCATGTTTATGATTGACTACCCTTTACTGTTATTAGGGAATTCCATGATTTTTTCTGAATCCAGTCTCTATAGTTATTATCTTATTTGATATGCACTTGTTTCTACTTTTCATCTGTCTATTCATGCTTTATCTTTCATTATTACATATCCTTTATTGCAGCACTATGTGAAGTGGTTAAGATCAACAATTTAGACAGGAGATATACTAACCACCCATTGCATGAGTTTTATTTAATTTTAAAGGATAAGGAGGATTTGCCATATTAATCTCCATGTCATCTAGTATCAAAGGATAGCTTATCCAACTAATTATATTGAAGAATCATGAATTAATGTAAATGTGTTTGCTGTTTGGTTACTTAAAATTGTTTAACAAAGCGACTCTGGAATGATATATCACGTTCACACTATTGTAGAGGTTGCACCCGCTCACAAACAACGCATTTATCACAGTATAGCTACAAAAATGTACATGACTACATTCTAAACTATATGTACCTTAAAGCTTCATGGTTGTCTACTTTATGTAGGAATCGAAGCTTTATGGGTCACACTTCAAGGAAATTACAGCTGATGCTCCGAAGTCAACTAAAATTACATTCTCAAACTCAGATGATGAAGATTGATGATAAAGCTAGCAAGATGGACAGATTGATGGCTGACCAGCATCCATCCACCTTATGGTATTACTGGTGGTAATTTATGATTAGAGATTCTATTTAATCCCCAAACCTCAAGTGTAGCAGATTAAAGCAGAAGCAATTTATTTGAAGAAACTGGGTTTACAGATTGGATGCTGCATAAGCAATTTGTGCAGGTCAAGCATACTTAACATATGGATCTCAATGTTCTTTGCCCCCTGGTGCTGATGATACACATTGAAGGATGGATTTTATCCGACATGTTAGCAATTTTTGTTTCTATATTTTTCACTTTAATATCTTGGAATTCTGGGAAATTTGAAATAATTTGTTTTGAAACAGCTGGTGTAGTTTGTCATGTTGAGTTTTCTTTTGATCCATAACTTCACGTGTAATGATATGGATGTTGATATCCATTAATCCTAAATTGCCCATGACTATGCATAGATATAAAATTGCGCTTAGGGCTATAACATTTTTTAATTTCATTTTTTTAAAAAATGAGATTTAATTTGATTCCAGCTTTCTCGTTTTTTTCTTGAATTTCCTTCCCCTTGGCATTTGATTTCGAGAATGTCTATAGTTTTATAAAAGCATTATGTGCTCTTTGGCCATTAATAATTTGGATGTGGATGGTACCTCCGTCTTGAGTGACATTGGAGTTTCTCCTCGTAGGACATCTAATTTTGAAGTGCTCATTTTTTTCTACACTAAAAACAATGCAATATGATTTTTATTTTTAATATTTAAAACTTGTAAACTTTTAGTTGTGGGATCTTCAATACTCGAAAGAGTAAAACTCTCTCAGACCTTGAAGAGGTAAATGCTCTCTTCCCCTTGATTATTTGAGATAGAAGATACATCGTCGTTCACTTTGGAGATTGATGCATTCAGTATCATTGACCTCTCTTATTCTTTGGCCAAAGGTGAAAAAATAATTTGCTGTGGTTCACCACGCAGCTGCTTGATGACCTCTCTTATTCTTGGATGAAGGCAATGCTTCTTTATCTTTTCTTAGGGTTGTTGAGCATTACTAAACCTTCGAATTATCTCACGGACTCTTCCTTTTGTGTTGGCTGTGAGTTGTACTCCGTTGTCCTACATATAATACTCGATTTCAAATTACTCAACTGACCCAAATTACAATTCTCAACTTATCACAACTTTAGGAATTTGATTTATTAGACAATTGTTTGTTTCATCAATCAAACAAACAAATTGATTGGTCAAACTTCGAATCACTTTAGGGTATTAGTTTTTTTGACTTACTACTGATCTCCCATGTGAAGTATATTTATGTTTGTCATTGTTAGTGCATCTGAAACAAACAAGAGAGTAATGTTATGTGGTTCAACAATCCTCCCTAAAACTTCTCTAATTCACTCCATGAAATCACCCTCTAGATTTTCTCCTTGGTCAATAATAATTCACGGTGGAGAAACCTTACAATTCTTCGTACCTTGATGGAATTTAGAATACAAAAAGAGGGAAGAATGAGGAATTACATGAATTGAGCACAAAGACTTAAATGCAGCAAATATATGCGAACATTTACTAGTCTTCCTGTGTTTTCAAACCCGTGTTTTTATAGCCTTTCTCTGCTTCAGGTTTAGTTATCGTTTTGCAATTTATGGTATACACCAGTTAACTACCAAAAGGATACTAGTCTTTGTTAGTGCATTTGACCTCCTCCAAAATTTTTATATTTGTTTAGCAATATATTTAATTTAATGTGATCAGGATTGGCTGAGGAATTAATCAAGGTTGACCAAGTTTGTAAGAAAGTTTCAGTAAGCCATAATTGACTAGATGTTTGGAAGGTAAATGGTAAAGTCTAAGCAAGTCAGATTAATCAGATGTTTGACAGCTTGAAAAGAAATTTTGATATGTCAAGACTGACCTAGACAAGTGAGAAGTCTTAAAAGGCTAAGGTTGACATAGGTAAGTGACCTCGGCAAATGAGAAGTTTTGAAAGGTCAAGCTGACTTAGGCAAGTGAGAAGTCCGTAAGTCAAGATTGAATTGGGTGATTAGATGTTTGGCAAAAGGAAAATCCCCAGGGAATAAACTCTTTGTAGTGAGAAGTATTAAAGATGTGAACTCCAAGCAAGATAATAAGTTTGGATGACCAAAAACAAGGCGGTCGATTGGACCAACATATTTAGTTGACCAAACTATAGTGTTAATAACACTATTTTGCGTTACTACTTCTACCTATTGCACTAATTTGGTATTACCAAAAAATCTTAGTGGATCAAGATGATCAAACACTAAGTAGAAGGAAGTCTAAATAGATTAGTTGAATCAGATTTTTGATAGGTAAGTCCTCGAGAGGCCATTCAGTTTGAAAGGCAATGAGGGCGTGACCCATTTGGGACAAAATAGTTAGGCGATGATATGAATAAGAAACCTACTCGAAGTTCTAAGTCAAAATCAAACAGTCACACTATCAGAATAAATCATGCATACATATTTCGAACTTTATTTTTCAGGATTATTGTTATTTTTATTGTAATTACTTTGTTTTGGTAGAAAAACAAGTTTCCTATGACTAAAGGATCGATCGACCCAATAGAGAAATTCAGTCGGCCGTTCTTGAGAGGATAAGCACAGAATAAGATCAATTTGAGCTCAGAAGGAAACACAGGTTTTGCTTACTGATAACAAAGATTACTCGATTGAATGCATATGGAAATTGAGGATTGAATGTGATCAAATTAGACAACAAAGGAAGCTCAGTTGACCAATAAGAAGTATCGGTTGACCGATTAAGCAAATTGCGCGGGATTGGATCTGATCTAATCGAACCATCAAGGAAATAAATAGGCTTCAATCGACCGATAAGATGTTCAATCATCCGGAAGACCCGGAAATCAAGTATGGACACGCCGAGATTTGATTGGGTTTAGTCGACCGAACCATGTGTTCGCTCAACTGAACAAAGGCTATAAAAGAAGCTCAAATCAATATCTCAATTCCTCATACACAACTCCTACGTCCATTTCGCTATTCGAGCAAACATTGCACATCTACTACGCCAAAACAATCTCCGACAGCTTACTCCAAAATCTACTCATTCGTTGTTGGTATATTTTATTATTGCATTTCATTTTATTAGGGCATAAAGTTGTTACTATCTCCCAAGTCTTGTAAAGGTTTTTCTCCTTATCGAAAGTTTTTCGGAAGGAGAATTTTATTATATTTCCTAACCAAAGAAGATCCAAGGGACCGTAGGTTTTGAAGTAGCAGTCATTAGATTATGAATCAAGTAGCCATCCGATTTTATTTGTTTTTTTTTTACTTTCACTACACTATTTTGAAAATAAAAGAGATTCGTAGGTTTTGAAGTAGCAGTCATTAGATTATGAATTAAGTAATCATACAATTTCACTTGTTTTTTACTTTCACTACAATATTTTGAAAAATAGAAGATTATTTTTAAACGA
>JBBPFP010000126.1:4686337-4698343 GCA_037974795.1 Kaempferia galanga | reverse complement strand
GAGGTCAAGAGGTCGAATCTCGGCACGCCCGAGCATGCCTCCCCCATGTCTTAATCATTTGCACTAATGGCTAGTAGTCACCCGTGATTTACCTCCTCCTTGTTGGCCCAGGGACGGGTTGGCGGGGGCGCTGGGGGCGAGCGAATCGCCTTTTTTTTTTTTTGCCACATTACTCTTAAGAGCCACTTAAGTGTAATCATGTCCTTAAACATAAATTCTGCTGTCTAAATTGAGATATATGAGTTTGTTAAATATTCATAATTTTAAGATAATTTAACATAAACTCATTAAAAGATTTATGCTTGTTATATTTACTCATCAACACCACGAAAGGGTTCCTAAGAATCCCCTAATTAGTGTTGTCAAAGCGGTCAACACATGGCAAGAGAGCCGACCCACCAAAAACTCGTCATATGGTAGGGCAGGCGAGGCCATTCCACCATTCTAGCAGGTTGGGAAATCTTCAACCCAAAGCATATTGCGGGTTACGTAGGCTAACCCATGAGCTATATATATATATAATGTTGGAATTTTTTAAATTTGAATTGTGGATTAGGCGAGTCAAACTCAAATTCCCGTTGAGTTTTCCGCTTTAGTTTTAAATTTTTGAAGAAAAAAATTTCAACTCGAACCAACCATCGGCCGACCCGAACAAGTCACGAGTCCAAACGGGTCTGCCCGCTTGGGCTCACCTTAAAATGGGTTGATAAAATCCCAATCGCTTTAAATTATTTGATAGGACGGGTCAACCCAAAATTGACGGCTCTACTCCTAGTTTAGACTATGTTAAGATTTTGAAATTTTAAATACTATAGAATCATCATTGAATTTTGATCAAAATTCATTGATGACCTTAAAAATCTCAAAATCACTTAAATCAAGACCATTACCCTTCGTATAATCATACACTCAGACTTACATTCCATGGCCTAAATGGAAGAGATGTGAAATTTTAAAATCTTCACAATTTAGGACAATTTGACATAAACTTTTACTTACTAGCCAATACTGCCAAAAGGTTACTAAGACTTCCCGGGTTCATACCATGTCAAGATTTTAAAATCAAAACACTATGAAGTCATCTTCAAATTTTGACCAGAACACGTTGATGACGGTAGGAACTTTAGAATCACATCAAGTCAAAACCATTACACTTTTAGAAACCTCACGAATATAATTATGTCTTCAAATCTAGATTTCACAATCTAAATTGAGATATGGACAACCTTAAAATAATTTAGCACAAGCTAATTAAAGAGTTTATACCCGTCACACTTACTCACCAATTTAAGTGCCCATGTCGAGATTTAGTTAACTGTCTTGATCAAAACATATTAATGGTCTTAGGAATCTCAGAATCATTTCAAATTAGGATCATTAGACTCTTAAGTCTTCTAAGTGTAATCATGTAATAATATCTAGATTCCACAGAATATAATCTGTGGAATTAAAGTAACGCTGTCAGTTGTTCTTAGACACCTCGGAAACCCTTCAACCTAAATTTATTATACTCCTTACATCATTCGGAGTGTAACCATGCCTTCGTACATAAATTTCATAACTTAAATGGGGAGCTATGAATTTTTTTTTAATTGACAAAACGAACATTTGCCAAAGTAAAGAAAATTTAACAGTAGACTAATAAGTTAAGAACAATCAACTGTTGATCACAAATTGAATACAGTAAATTTAGAAATCAACGGTGCACTCAACTGTCTATAACAGTCAACCGATGGTGAATGAGGAATAGATTGCGAGTGAATGGCCAATCAATTGCTAATAAAGCAGGGGCATACTGAGAATGTGCTACGTGTCTTCGAAATTATTAAACTTAAGTCAGAAAATGGATAATATAAAAATCTATATACACGGTTCAATAAAATATTGTAGAAAGAGAGAAGATTTGCCTCCGAAAAGACAGAAGGGAGGCAAGAAATCAAGCGGAGGCACGAGAATAAAAAGACGATTTGACCATGACTGGTTAAAAGGGCATAACATTAATACAACTCCTTTATCACCCACAACAGTCAAGACTGACTTTACCGTTCCTCATCGAAGCACATCACATCTATCCTAGTAGAAAAGGAGCAGAGCCTGTGTGAACTCACCACCACACAATCTTACTCCAATCCCCAGTAAAGCTGAAGGGGTGTACAAAACCCTCCATCACCTATAATTTGTGCAAAGCCGAAAATCATTTACAAATTTATCAGATCAAATCAACTTAAAATGATGCAATTATGAGAGGTCAAATTGCCGTGACAAGAAAGAAAATGTCAACAAGCCTTATAAATGTTTAAAAGGATAGATAGAGGTAAATTACGTGTAACAATAGCTAAGTATTCAATCATCCTATTAGTTAGCAATAAGGATGACAAGGTTGGAAGCCAAGGTGTATTTTCCTTTTGTTTTCATTCTTTAATGTAGACACAGAATAGTTTGGAATAAATGTAACACCTTCCAAGGTTGAACTCATGGAAGAGAAAGGAAATTAATTTCCAGCTTCGATTAGGCAGAACAAGGACTCTGCCACATTGCTATATCAGTGATCAGATATCTGAGCTGATCGATAAGTAACTTGAGATGCTTGTTCTTGCTTTCTAGCTCCTGCATCCATAAAAAGACAGGAATTAAACTTGACTGGTCAATCCATGCTCAAAAAATTGCTGATATTTTAACTCAATTCATCAATAAACCAGAATCCATATGGGATTATATTCCACTTCGTCTTGAAAAAAATATAAAAACGCTACCAGATAAACCTATGATATAAAAATTTGGAAAACAGATTTGACTTAAGCAAATGATGAAAAGCCAGTTATCATTTTGGAGGAAGAATACAGTTGAATATTCAAAATGACATCTGGTCTACTTAGAAGAAATGTTATAGGGCAAAAATAAAAAAGACCTCCCTTTTTTATTGAAATGGACAAAAAGACATCCTATTTCATTTATAATCATAATAGCCCTCTATCCCACTAGTCCATTTTTATTTGTGAAAATATCCTTATTTTTGGTATTATTGTAGCGGCTATAGGATCATAGTTGCTACGTAATTGTAGCATCTATAAGATCATAATTGCTACTACTATGTGGCAGCTATGATCTTGTAGCTGCTAGAACATAATGTTGGCTGATGTTGACTAGAATTTAAGTGTCTATGTTGTAGCAAATATAGACATTCTTCCCCTTCATTCAATTGTCTTATTTCTTAGCATTTCTTATCTATGATTTCATTTAAAAATAAACTTAGATATTCTATGAGATCATAATAAGAGGATCATTTCCTCAATATAATTTGTAGAGGGGGTGAATAGTGTTACAAATTTTAAAAATGAGTAAATAGTAAATACAACAGTTAAATCAATTAGAGATTTAGAGTATCACAGCAGAAACAAAGATTACTTAGACTGATTCAATCAAGGAAGACAAGTCAATATAAGCAAGCAATAGATTTAGCTAACAGTTTAAGTATGCAAACAATTGATCAGTAACCTTATAGAAAAAAAGAATCTAAAAATTAAACACAATAACAAAATGAGGCAACACAACAGAAACGAAAATGTACCCTAGGTGTTGCCTATTAGAAATGAAGCGCATGTTATACTGGATCGCAGCGAGAAAGTGACATAGCTCTTAAAACACAAGAAGAAGAGTGAATTATGCGTAGATGAGTTGTTTTGCAAGCTCCTTTTATAGCACTCCTCTAGTCGAAGCCTTCCCGATCGCTTGTATAAATGTTGACATGGCTACAACGTTTTACCGTGAGATAACATTAATGCTCTCCGGTCGTCGTCAACTGGACAAGGGTCAAATCTCATCTTGATCCGACTCACACGCATTGTTGATAATGTCATCTCCAGGTTGTTTGGAAGCTGCTCCAATCGCCCATATTCTACTGTCGCTTAGACCAATACGATCGGCTAGATCCTCCAAAATCCGTTCATCAAGAGTTATCACTGACTAGCCGCCCGCGAACTCCATCTGGTTGCCGGAAATCGTCAAACATACTTCCAGTGGTTACAGAATGTAAAGTTACTCGCACTTACATTGGGTAAAGACACAGCTCCGAGTTACTTCCACTTGGACTTGTTTGTCAAACCTTCAGCTCCTCACTTCACGTGGACTTGATTAACCTAGCACCCAGCTAGAAATTTGTTTGTCAAGCCTTAACAACTTGAACTTGATTCACTTAGCCTCCGGCTATGAATTTGTCTATGCCACTTGGACTTGATTCACATAGCCTCCAACTAGGAATTTCGTGCTTAGTCTCCAACTAAGACTTAAGTCTTGAATGACTCTCAATCAGGACTTCAAATGCTTAGTTTTACTAGTACTTAGTCATTGCTTGATTCATAATCAGCACTTCAACACATGTCAAGCAGTAAGCCTATTTAAGCCCCTCTAGTCTCTCTTCACGATCCAACACTTATCTAAGCATTCAACCTTTTCATCAATATCTATAGTTGGGAAGTATGCAACTTCATCTTCAAAGGCGTGCTTTGACTCTAAAGCCAAGATTCCTTGAGCCATTTTGATGCTATGTGACCCTTGCCACAACAATTGCAAAATTATATGAAAAAAATTGAACACATTATAGGGGCATGTGTGTTAGTTTCCATTTCCAAAATAACAATTTCAGGGTGAGTCATTCCATGGCGAGTTATATTAGCTAAATCTCAATTGTGATGGCAACAAATGAGGTGTCGAGGAGCTTAATGGTCAAAAAGAGAAGTCTTAGAAATTCCTCAATATCTATGATTTTATGACAGACTTCAATTAAAGTTAGGGAACAACAAGACCCATTATTGAATTTCAAGCCTAAGTCGAAAAGGTCTTCCCAGAGTAAAATTTAATATTTCAACATATGTGCAAATATTCTTATTTTGATATTTAATTACATTTAGGGACGATTGTTTTTAGAAAATCCATATGGTGTGTACTGTTGATTCTTAAAATGCATTTAAACGTGCTTTTCTATTGATTTTCTCTTCATCTCTATCTAATTTATGACAGGTTCAGCTTTTATAACAACAAATAAACACTCTTTAACCATGATTTTGATTTTTACAAATCACGCTCATTTAGCATGGGTCATACCGGTTAAAATAATATTTTAGCTCAATGAGCCACTCAATGAATGCATCCCGGAGCCAACTATCAAGTTAAGGGTCTCAAGAGGCAATGCCCATCTCTAATCTCCATCTATGTAACACCGATACTCCGATATTTTTTTTTTGTTTTGTTTTTGAAGTATCGGACACGGACACAGATAAGACACATATACAGATACGATACGCAAATACATGTATCTGATACAGCCAAAATCATGTCGTGGGCTTTTTTAAGGTTTGACCATGCGGATACATTTTGGACACAACAAAGATACGGCTAGGACACATTTTTTCATATACATTTGGCCAAAATTGTAAATATTTAAAATTTTTAGGGATTAATTGAAAAACTTGAATTTTTCTAAAACTAATTGAAAAATAATTAATAAAAATGAATTGGGTTGTGGACTTTTAAACCCTAAACACTAATCCTTTTCAACTCGCCTCTCATCCTACTTGCCTCTCGCCGCTGACGCCGCTCACCATGTAAGCCTTAAATTATTGTTTCTGATTTCTGCTCTAAAGTGCTTAAACCCTAATCATTTTGTTAAAAAGATTTAATTTAGAAATTTAAATATAAGACCTAATCTTTCAGTCTCCTTTTTCTTTTTTTTGGCTTTCAGGTTTTTTGATGAACAATATCTAAAAGTCTCGGTTTTGATCATCTTTCATGATCTTACATGCCTCATGCTTGCCATTCATTCTCGGTTTTGATCATCTTTCATATATTTACTATTTTGTTTTGTTATTTTAGCTATTTTGCAATGGAAATTTTTCAAAAGGAGAGTTTACGGGAGGATTAGATAATTATTCTCCTTTGTGGAAATTTGTAACCAAAATTGAAAAGGAGATGGAGGAGGAAATGTTACTTGGTCATATAACATATGTACTAAAGTATGCAAGGAATCGTACTCAAGGGTGAAAGCAGACTTATTAAAACTCAAAGGCTATGGAATTGTCGGTTGTGTGGCTTTACAATAGATCAAATAAAGCATATGCAACGACTAGTGGACGACGCAGAATTGAGAAGGAAGAATGTTAAACTGAAAGAAGTTAAATTGCCTTCATCGTCTGCATCATCAAACATGACTTTAAAATCCTTATGCAGTAGTCATTTTTCCTTGCAAAGTGATGATCCAAGATCAACAAAGAAGAGGAACGAAACACTTGGCCTTTTTGAAAAAGCTTTTAATTTGAATGCTAGAGATGAACTCCACTCTAAAATTGCGAGGTTGTTTTACACAAGGAGGATTATCTTTCAATATTGCTAGAAATCCAACGAATGATTCTCCTTGTGAAAGAAATGATTCCTGATCACAAGCAAGATGAGGAATATTGAAAAGCACAACTTGCGTAGTCAGTTTGCTTGCCAATTCCAATCCCCTAAAATGAATCAGTTTTATAGATAAACATGTTGCAAGAGGAATCTCCAAAAAACACTTTAATTACAAAGAAATATAGGCCAACTAAATAGTTAAAAAGTAAAAAAAAAAAAAAAATGTATCATCAGAAGAAAACACACACACAAACATACATTGAAGAACTCGGCAATCTTCAAATAATACCAACCTGCCTAATAGTTTCAGATAAGACAGAAAATGAGCAAGAGACAGAAAAAAAGTAAATAGAAAAGAAACAGTAACTGGTAAAGAGCATAAAAATTAAATTAGTAGAGGAAGCATATACAATACTTAAAATTGCAGCTATTTGCAACATAGAAGTTTTACTAAAATCAACATAAATTAACATAAAGGTACCTTTCTCAAAGAAGAGGCCTGCTCTTCCAATCTCTCAATTTCATCTTCATCCATGTTCACATCCAACGCACTTGTCTCCTGTACAAGCAACAAAGTAGTTGGTAAGTAGCTCTAACTGTGTATCCTCAGCATAGAAAATGCATACAAACAAAAAGATTGTGTATAGCGTATTGCTTTAGAGGCCAAGATGCTAATATATCATTATGAATACAGTAACTAAAACTTGAGTGTTATTGTTATGTTCCAGTGCTTGCCTTCCTCTGCCAAAGATGGCATGGTGTTTAAGCAACGTGGTGGTCCAACAAGATCCTTAGGTACATCTTTTTGAGAATATGAAATGATAATATACAGAGTAGTTACCTAGATTATCTATCAATAATCCATTCGGAGAACAGGTCAAGATCAATACTATAACTTAACAGAAAGCTAGAACAATCAACGCAATCTTCAATTGTACGAACACTCAGGAAAATAGTTTAAACTATGGTATGAAATCAGGCTCTTCAATATTATCCCAAATTACTCGCTCATTCCCAAAACTACAATCAATCTCCCGCATGGATAATATTATAGCAAATACAGGAACCGAATATGACGGACTTTTGTATAGTAAAAAAAAGCAAAAGATCTAGTTAAGCACGATCTATACCTGGGTGGAGCTGGGAATAGCAGCGATACAAGCACGAAGGGAAGCGACAGCAGACCTGTAACGCAGCCGTGCCTCGTCAAGGGCGCCGCCGCCGCTTCCGCCTCCAGCTCCTTCCGACGAGTGCGATGAGGAATCGACCGATGCGTCTCCAATACCATCCAATCCGGCGGTAGAGTGGCCGTTAGAGTTCGCAGACCAGAGGGCGGGGTTGCAGAGCTCATCGTTCATGGAGGAAAGGATTTGAAACGCAGCATTGATAGTCTCTTCGAGGTGCCTCTGCCCCTCCAACCCCAGCTCCTGCTTGCTCTTTGCCGCCATCAACATACCTCCACTTCCATCTCCGATCTCCTGCTAAAACCCTAACTAGTTGAAACTTTTTCTCAACTAGCCGAGCCCCGTGGTTTCTCTGATTGTAAAAATATTCATTAGAATTTTTTAATTATTAATTTACCAAAATAGAGTAAATATTTTATTTTATTTTATTTTAAAAAGAAAAAAAACCTAAAATACCTTTCTGTCCATTAAGATTTAATTATTTTATCAAGTATTTTTAACTAGTAATTATTAAAAAAATTTAAAATCTCATATTTATAACAAATTAATATTGGTGCATTAATCATCCCTAAATCTATTTATTTTTAAAAATTTTAAATTTTTTAAATTAATAAGTCTTAACTAAAATCTTAAAGGGCTTAAACATATTTTAAATTTATGTCATTATACTTCTAGCAATCTCTCAAATCCATTCATATTTTTAAATTTAAAATATCAATAAAAAAACTATATTTTTTTATTAGTTTTATATTTTATTAACTAATCAAAAATAATAAAATAAGAAAGAAAATTTTTTTTAAAAAAACTTCAAATTTATATTAAATTAATACTCTCCTATATGATTTTGAATCTATTAGAAGGTTTCTTTTTCATCGAGATTCCTTGTTAAATCTTGACACTGTGATTAAATAGTTAATCATCGAAGAGACTTGTCTGCATGCTTTACACATAGAAAGTTTGCATCTTCAGTTGATACTGTCTTGGATATTCATACACCTTAGCTCTCTATTAAAAAGTCGTATAGAGGTTCCTATAAATATTAGAAAAAGTCTGGATGTTATCTTTTTGAACGTAGAAAACTAATCCACAAAAATGTTGCACAAGGTTAATCATCCAAAGTTCCTCACTCTGCATCTTCTATTGTTGTTGTTGCCACAGATGGTTGAATAGAGAGTACCTCCCCAAAATTATCCTTCAAATACCTTCAGTCACTTCTCAACATCTCCAACCAGATAATGGTATTGCATCTTCCCTTGCCCTATTTGTTTCTTTAGGTACTTCTACTTTATTGTTCTTTGATTCTGGTTGTTGCAATCATATGATTTTTAAATTCTCTATTTTTACATCCTCTAGAAAGCCATCTGTTCGACATATTATTCACACCATTGATAATACTATATTAAATGTTTAGAGTATGGCCATTGTTCAGACCTCTACTTTATCGTTACCTTATACTTTTCTTATTCCAAAAATTTTCCTAAATCTTATATTTGTTGGACAATTATATAACCTTAGCTTTAACTTATCATTTTGAGCCATGGTTGTATTGTGTGGGATCCATAGATGGGCAAGATCTTTGGAATAGGGAGTAAGGTTGGGAGGCTATTTAAACTAACTTCTCTAAGCCTTCTATCATAAATTCTTATTGGAATTATCACTTCTTAAATTTGGCATTCTCATCTAGTTCATCCATCTATTGATCGCTTGCATTATATTTATTATGATCAAGTTGCCACTAATAATGGTCAATTCACCAAATATATTTATATTTCAAAAGTTGTATTCGGTTACATTTTTATCTCACTGGTTTTTCTTAAGCATTTGGGTTATATTTATTCTATAAAATTCCTACAAAACCTATGGCCTATTCATATCCATCTTTGATTTATAATGATCATAACTTTGTTGGTATGATTTAGTTAGACAACATAGAGATCTCTCAGATTATGGAAGGACTCAAATTATTTATACTACAAGCAAATACATTGTCCGTGAAACACTTTCAGACATGGAATACGAATTATCACTGGGTGTAGTATGACAAAGGAATGTGTTAATTACAAATATAATATGCTTCATATACTTAATAAGACTTTATTCGACTTTGCTCTTCAATCTGACTTAAAGAAAGTGTATATGATGGAAATAAGATTTTTTTGTTCTTTCATATACTTAATCAAACTTCACTCAACATTGCTCTTCAATCTGACTTAAATAAAGGATATCTGATCGTAACTGGATTTACCTCAAAAGATGTAGCGGATTCTCACTAGCGATATCATTGAATTCTCTTCTTTGAGAGTCAGATGAATATGACTTGGCAATATCCTCAAGGCACACGGAGCAACCTTATTAGAAGTTTGTAGAGTAATTTTAAATGTTCGCCGGACAATATTCTCAAGGTGTGCTGAGTAATCTTACTGGAAGTTTAGAAAGTAATTTTATGTGTTTGCTGAATAATATCCTCAAAATTTGCCGAGCAATCTAACTATGCGCTCCACAGAGGAATGTTATGGGATGCGCTGTGCAATAACCATGTGCTCCGTAGAATGTTATGGGACATACTAGCAAACACTATGTGTTCCGTAAAACAATGTTACAAGATGCTCAAAGCAATAACTCTGTGTGCCACAGAGCAATCATATCTGATTCGTCGAGTAATAACGCTAAGAGTTGACACGGCAATAGAAGGGAACCTACAAAATTATTCAACTATGTTAATTATTATCTGCTAAAATTTTAAATTCTTAACACTATTTATCCCGCTTTAGCGTCAATTTTAATCCTACCAAATCTTTACTTAAACTTTGCCTACCTTTTACCTGCATTTTGTTTCAATTATTGTATTTTTACCTTGCCTAATATATTACTTTTTTTTTCCTTGGAAATTTCTCACTGTACTTGTGGATTGCAAGGCAAACCAAAGCGATAAATAAAATATTTTTTAGGCTTGTTAAATAAACAATTTTTATAATTATTAATCAACCTTTAGTATTCCCTCCTCATTCTTAAATTGATAAGAGTTAGCATGAATTCACCCTCCTAATTTATAAAAATCTTCGTTCATCTTCGTTAATACAATTATAAATTTAATGCATTATATTATTTTTTGAATTAAAGAAGGCTCATCTGTTGTCATCATTATTGCCAATAAATTATTAGAGTAGTTGAAGAAAATTGCATGACTTTGATGGAGCGAAAAAGGAGAGTGGGAAAAACGGTAAGGAAAAAGAAAGGAAGAAAAAAAAATCATTAATGCCAATTGTCTCATTAAAGTCATAAATATCGTCCCTGTCTTGGTAAACAGGAGGTAGTTTAAATTGATTATTGATATTGTGGTCATTAACGTTGGTTTGGAATACTAGTGTGTGACTTAACAAGAAGATAACCCTGTTGAGATAGTTGATTCCTCTCTTATAGATGGAACATAGTTGAACCGGAAGTCGCATTTTGAGCCAACTTCTCGCTCTCTTAGCTTACGATTTCAGTTTACTAACAGGCCCATAATTGTCACCTTTCGGTGGGATTTCAGCATCCAAACTACCTTTCCCTCTCTTGACCTCCACATTATCCAACCTTAAGAAGCTGTCGACCAACTCATTCCTCCATCTCAGCAGTAGCAGATTTCAGCTGCATCACAATAATGGTTTAAATAAGCAGCCATAATTCAGAAACCAAACATGAGCTGGGAATAAGCAAACAGAAAGAACCATGCAAGGCAATGTTCACATGCCGTGTCTGAGCAACTCATTGATTATATAAAAAGTGGAGCAGATCAGCCACTTGAATATCTTTACAACGCCGTCTATGCGTTTGATAAACCCTCGAGACCAACTAATATCCTCGTTCAGATTAGATGAAACCAAATATATACTAGGGGAAATTTGAAGCAAGCTTTTGATGCGTTAACATTTGTATATCATGATATGCAAAAGATATTACAAGGAAATCTAATGAAAGCATATGAAGATTAATCAACTTGAGCCAGTTCATAGCCTTTGGGAAGATTCAGGGAATCTATCCTTTCAAACCACGAGGATAATCATGGCAGTGCAACCCAGAAAAAGTATTTTCTTTTTACCATGAACAAATCTTCAGATCAATTAGTAGAGATCGACTCAGATGAAGAGCGGCGGTAAGGAACACGCTGACTAGGTACTCCATCCTCAAGTCTCTTGTCTTCAAACCACTTCGATACTCTCTTCCATGGAAGGTTTGTTACATGTACAATGCTGCTAATCATCGCATTCTGCATCATAGCATAGAAACAATTGTCAACATATTGATGATTGATTAATGACATGATTATTGTAGTGTGCATTCCTGTATATAACTCATGCTTCGTAGTGAAACAATATAGCAGAATTATATTTGAAATCGAAAGACATGATTCTCCTATTGGTCAAGCTGTGCACAAGCTGGTGCTTCAAAA
>JBBPFP010000126.1:4669584-4686237 GCA_037974795.1 Kaempferia galanga | reverse complement strand
ATAGCTTCGGTATTTTTTTAAATATAAAATATATTAACTAAAAATAAAAAATTAATCTAAATATTTAAAAATAAAAGATATAGAAATAAAATATGTTTTTTAAAAAACAAATATTAAATTAATGAGTTAATTTTATTAGGCTTTAATTAAGTCTATTTAAATTATTCCAATATAACGAGGAGTTGATTAAAATTATTAACCTAAGTTTATTATTTAAACTAAGTGTATTCCTGCTTGTCCCCCCCACGATCGCGAGCATGTTGCTCGAGCGACGTTTCAGACTCGTTGTTGGCTCTGGCGATGCATCCAGACGTGTCGCCGCTTGGCGACGGGTCCGAACACGTTGCCAGGCTCACACGAAGAGTCTGTACGTGTCGACGGGTTTGTGCGATGGTCTGGACACGTTGTCAGGCTTGCGCGAAGCATCAGGATGTGTCGTCGGGCTTGCGCAAAGCGTCTGGACATAGCCGTGCTCGCGCGAAGTGTCTGGACGCATAGCCGGACTTGCACATCTCGTTCGTAAGCGTCTTCAGGCTCGCGCCATGTGTTCGAATGCGTCTCTAGGTTGTTTGACGTGTCTAGACGCATCTTCGGGCTCACGTGAGTCCAGACCCATTTTCGGGCTCGCACGACGTGTTCGGATGCGCCTCCGGGCTCGCACTACGAGTCCGAACCAGTCTTCGGGCTTTTGCGATGCTTCCGGACGACCCACACGATGTGTCATGGCGTGCCGGCTTTGTGCCAATGCCAGTTTGTGGGCGGAACAAGATGTTTTGCCAGTATCAGGTGAAATGGCTCGAGATTTCATTCTATGCCACTTAGTAGAACCCTTGAATTGCTAATCTTAACACTAAGTTTAACTTAAATTGGATCTAAATACCACTAAACCAGCATTAACACTAATCATTCAGCCCTAGATACATCTTATTATCCCAACTCTAATCCACTAATTAGGTTGTATAAAAAATTTGGTGCATAACACAACATGGCTAGGTACTGAGATCAGATATTGAAACTTCAATACAGCATAAATACTTTGAACTTTGTGCCTATGTGAACAATAACTCACCTTCTAAGTGTATGAACGTCTTTCAAAACCATGACACACTATGCTGGACTATAATAGGGTCTCACAATCTATCACGGTTATGGTTTGAATTCCAGTCAAGATTCTAAATTTTACTCATAGTCTAGTATCATTCATAAGCAGCAAAATGTGAGGTTCAATGGTGACTTCATTGGCACATTGCTTGCCCTTCCCAACGTTATCACCATGCTTAGGTGAAGTCACTTAGATGAGAGAATTGAGCCATTAATTTTGTTGGGCTCATTATTTGCCAGAAAAGTGTTTAATCCCATTTTACTGTAGTTCGTCCATCTTAGCACCATATTAATTAAATTAGGGAGTCATAGTAAGAGTATTATTCAATGCGACTAGGTGATTTAACATTCTTTGACATATAAACTAAAAAGGCTGTGCAGCGATAAATTAATTAAGGAGAGAAAACTACATATATTAGGAACTGTCTTTCTTTGTTTCTTTCTTTGTTAACAATGTTATAAATATATATGCAGGTTGCCTTTCTTATTTTAAAAGATGAACTGGATTATTCTGCTCCCATATATAAAACTAAAAGGAAGAGTGTTTAATAGCTGTGTCAACTTATTAAGGGTGAGAATTATATATTTAAAGAGCTTTATTTCTTGTTTTTTTTTCAATTCTTTGATTATAATATGCAGACAATGTGCCTAAAATATTTAAACAATCAGTTGCACTATTAAGCTTGGTGTCTATTATCTTCTGAAACAAAATCTAAGGATCATGATGTTCTTGCTCTATGCATTAATGTTTTATCACAATGGCCATAGATTTACAAGCAACAAATTAGGCACATTAGTTGAAATTTTTAATTAAATTGTGCAACTTTTTCTTTGTGGAGACCTAAAATGTCTACGATGCTTTTTTTTTAGATTCTATATTTTAATCTAGTTAACTAAATGCAGCTAGATTGTTGGATATTTCGTAGTTGTCTGATTTTTAGATTACTGTTGTGGTATGTCTAGCTGAAAGTAACTCTCTATCAATTACTCAATGCATTGATCTGTCTTTTGGTTAGTTCTGCAAGAACATTGTTCTGGCTGGAGTAGGAGATTTGACAGTGATGGATGATCGCTTAGTGACAGAAGATACGCTTCAAGCAAATTTTCTGATTCCTCGGGATAGTGATGTATATGGTGGTAGATCCCTTTCTGAAGTGTGTTGTGAGTCTTTAAGAGATTTCAATCCTATGGTTCGTGTTTCAGCTGAAAAAGGTGAGTCTTATTTTTTTTTTTTAAATTTTATTATCTTTTCCACTTCTTTTTGATAAATATTTTCTGTGATGATCTCTAAATTTGGTCAAATAGTTCATACTAGTAGATGTTTTGGCCATTGGGCTACTAACCTGACAAACCCAATATACCTTATGGAGAGGTACAACTGTTGTGTACTTTGTTTTTGAAATAAAAGAAAACAATATTATCAGTTATACTTTATAATACTGGAACATGTTTTCGTGGATATAAAAAATATCTCATCTAAGATAATTTTTGGATCAATCGATTAATAAATTAGTTTTGTGGAGAGAATGAGAGGGAGGAGTAATACACCACTCATATGTCGTACTACGGATGCCAATTCAAATTAATATCAAACTCCTCTACACTAATGTAGTATGGAGTAACTTGGGTCGTCTCTCACAAGGAAGGTAGACGGTGATAATAAATCTTAGGATAATTTTATTTGGGAATGAGGTTTGGGTTGGAGATCATAAAGCTAATGACAATAAAGATAAATCTAATCTATGAGAGCATAAGGCAAAGTATCTCTAATCTCATCATGACGATGGAATTAGAACTAAGCTACATTGCAACTAGATCATCTAATTAACAAGCACAACTAACCTACACTTCAACAAGAATGACATTGCAAACAACTAAACTAAAGAATTGTGAAACTAAAACCCAATTACTGGAAGAAACATTTCATCGAATAGGTTGTGAGCACGAATCTATTAAACCTAAGTACCCGCAATCTGAACAATCTGAACATGGGGAATTGAATCACTTACAAGTATTCAACATGAGGATCAAACTAATATGTCAAAACACCAAATCAAGCTTGGGATGTTAGGATCCGGATGGAGGCTAGGAATGGAGTTGCTGCTGTCTGGAGCTGATGTGGACTGTGGATGATGGCCGATCGGAACTTGGGAAGATGAAGATGCTGCTGTGGATGTGGTTGATCGGAGAAGATGCGGATGAAGGGCTGCTTTGGATGGGGAGTTGCGGATCTAATGAAGGAGGGAAACCCTCTTCATCGGTGGATGAAAGCGGTGAAGATAAGCTAGGTCGGATGGATCATGGCCTGATCGAAGAAGGAAACCCCTTGACTTCGGTGGCTTGTGGTGTGGATGGCTGACATCTCGATTTGGATCCCCCAAGTCGTGAGGTGGATGAGGAGATTAGATAAGGAATACCCTTACCTGGTGCCTAAAAGATGGCTGGATGAGGAAGGGAAATCCCGTTGGCCCCGTTAGTGGTGGAGGTGTGAGAGGTGCGAGAGTGGCTGATTAGAAGAGATGGAGATGAGAGGTAGCCGGAGGAAGGGAAATGCCCTTGACCTCCGTCCGGTGGTGGTGATGGCATGGAGTAGCTGGCGGTGTCACGTGGTGCGGAGAGGAGAAGTCACAACCCTCGAAGAAGCCGAGCTACTGTGGAACGTCAAACCTCCTGTAGTTCCTCTTGCGGATCAGGATTTGAGAATTTTTGAACTCGTTTAGATGAAGAGAAGATCTGGATCCGACTTAAGTAGGCTTTGGAATGAATTGGGCTCAAATTGGGTTACCCTTTCTGGGATGGATTGAATTGAGAAGAGGTGGCTTTAAATGAACCAAGTTCATTTGACGAGGTGAACCATCTTCATTGGATTGAACCAAATCCTAATTGAACCGAGATTCTTCTTAATGAACTCCTTGGGCTAAAATTGGTTTGATTCAATTGAGTCCATGTCTAATGCCAAAATTTAGGAAAAAACTATAATAAGCTCAAAAATAAATCCTACTTGTAAAAATTGATATAACGAATATTTTAAGCATACGAGAGAAATAGAAATGTCAAGTACAAGAGCAAAATGTTGTGACAAAGTATTATTTATAAAATCTTGCACACTTACTCTTGCACGTTTTAGGTAAGTAAACAAAACCAAGAAACAACCAAAAACTCACCTCCCATGCAATTCCCTAGCAATTCTTCAAAGATAGTAAAAGCAAATTCCTTAGGTCCATTAAATTTTTAAGAATCTAGACATTCATAAATCCAATGCCTATGCAAATTAACTAGTATAGTATTTCAGTCAACTTGAATAAACTAAGAACGATAGAGCCTCACTGTACATAGTTATGTTCTAGATCTCAAAATTGATTATGAAGTGGAGTTTCGACTTAAAACTGCTCATAACAAATTACATTACCATATACTCGCTTATTTTCTACTTCTCCATCGCTGTAAACATAGTAAAAAAATCAGAAGGGCTTAATTAAGGATGTAATGGGGCCAAAGAAACAAGAAGGATAAGTGCAAGAAGAGAAAACAAATAGAACATGAGAGTAATGGAATGATGAATATGATGAGAATAATCAAGTGATATAGCACAAGCTCACCACAACTTCTCAACTTCCTTTGTACATTCCATCACTCAATCAAGAATAACTTTTTTTCTTCTCTTTATTTTTTTCCTTTTCTCTTTTTTTATTCACAACCAAAATGTCGAAATAACACTTTTTTCCCTTTCTTTTCTCTTTTTTTTCCTTTGAGTCCACAGAGATTTTTTTTTTGGTCCACATATATCCTCACAAACAACATCCGTCCGCACTTACCTGTCTTCCCCCACACTTAAAACTTGTCCATCTCGGACAAAATCCATACTCACGATATCAAAAATAATGTACGCAAAAACCACACATGTAACTCATTATGATATCAAAACCATACTCTCATCACCTGATAGGGGCAGGAACAAACCAATAAAGATGTAGCAATGAAAATATAATGACATTGAAGAAATATGACAAGGAAAATACAATGAATTATGAAAGCATCAGGTGCAATGTTCACCTGTAACAATTGCAAAGTAAGGGGAGAAACTAAGAGATAAACAAGAAAGATTGCGTTCATCACATTCATGCAAGCTTATGTTACTGTACTCTCAAAAAGAAGCAAACTAAGTTTTAGAGTGTCAAATACTATAAATGCATCACACATACAAGAGGATAAAGAATAAGCAGGCTAAAATCCTCACTATGTAAATAAGAATATCAAACTTAATCTATTAAGATAGAGTCCATCACCATCCCAACTAAGGAATTCAAATCATGTCATGGAATCTCAAAACTCGGCGATCAAACTTAACAAGCTTTTATGATTCTCAAAGCATTATGAAGGGACATGTGGGGAGACCTAAATACAACTAAGCTAAATGAAAATAAGCAAGCAAAGCAACCAATGCAACAAAGCAAAACAAACATGTAAAGAAAATAAAGGCAAACACACAAACAAAAAGAAAAAGAAAGATAAAGAAAAGAAAAGAATGGACTCCCCGGAGTTCTTGGTGGTTGAAGGCGATTCAATAAGTGGTGGAGAGTCTTCTTCGCTTGATCATTACTTGCCGCTTCCTCCATCATCGTCTCCTTGAAAGTTCTCTCAGGCGGCTAAAGACGGTTCGATTTAAGCATCCAACTCGGGAATGGAATGCTCCGAGCTAAGGTGAGTTCCGCTTTCTCTTCTCTTTAGTTTTTGACGGTCGGAGATGGTTCAGTAGAAGTATTCAGTCCTGGGGCCATAGAAACCTACACGACCAAAGAAAGAGCACACCTCCCACACGCATGCAAGTTAATGACGAACTAAAACAACATCAATTTCAACTGAACATGTATTAGAAAATGAATCACATCCAACAAAATCAACTATAGATACCTCCATGAAATTTTCTAAAAGATAAGCATGCATACTAACCATGGAACAATGGGAGGTAACAGACGCATTGCAAAGACTGAAGTGATCAAAAAGAGATGAAGGAGGTAATAGTGTGGGCATCTTGTTTAGCATGAATTGTAGAGCTGCATGATTAGAGAGAATTACCATTTAAAATAAAACAGATAAGATCTAAATATATTCAAATCAAAAGCAAGTGATGAAATTAGTAGTGTGGGCATAGCCTCCGCTGCACAAATCTGCACAAATCTCTGTCCAATCATCTACAACAACATCACAGACGACACTCATCATCATCATCATCATCATCATCATCATCATCAACCTTTGGAACATTAGCGGCTTCATCAAGAATTGTACATTCAACATCACCAAAATCTTCCACACTAGCAACAACAATATTTCTATCGAAAATTTCACGTGCATCAGCAACATCATCAAAAATTTTACATGCATCACCATCCATATTCGTATCATCAATAGTTTCATTAAGAGTTGTGCTAAGATCATCAATATCAGTATTTGCAACATCTACACTCATCAAGAACATGATCATCATCAACAACAAGATCTGCAAATTCATCATGAGTGTTGCATGCATAATCTTCATCAGAAGCTACAATATCGACAATTTTATCCTTTCATGCTTCATCATCACAGCTCAAAGAATCAGAGGAGTATTATCACATATTCTACAATCCATCTCTTCAAGCATCTTGATACCATTATGAGTGGTCTCTGAGACAAACTGATTGGAATCTTGTGCTTGTAGCTAGCTAATAAATGATGCAAGTCCATCTGCACCTTTAAATACTAGTTTGGTGCTTGGGCTCGCTGATGGGACAGGAGATTATAAGTTTCCATCAGTTGCTCGTGGTCTTCTAATTTTTGCACTGAGCTTTTTGAATGGGAGCAGGAATTTCTAGAATGTCTCCTAGGAAGTTGGCTTGACCTGATGGAACAACTGTGATCTGCTAGGCCTCGGGTCATTCTGAAATCATAGTGGACTCTGATATGCCGGAAAAGGTAGGGTCGGTTGAAATTGGTTTATTCCAAGCTGTTTGACAAGAGAAGCTATCTTCTCCAACCGTCTCTCACTTTGTTGTTGCGTAGTAATCTGTTGGTGTGCGTTCCCATAGCTAAAATTTTTCGGATTATAAGTATTGAGATCCGGATCATACATGTTTTGATAATGTGGTTGGTAGTACTGGGATTCTATGGGGAACATATTGTCTGCTGTGTAATAAGTGTAACTATATACCTCATCTTGTAGTGTGTTCCCGTCCATGTGATTTGAATGTTGGTTGAAACATAAGTCCCATTTATCCCTCCTAGTTGCTGAAAATAATCATACTGGCTCACAGAAATTTCCTTGTCTTACCCTGAAACACTAGCAACAAGATCACTTTTATTTGGGAATGCGGTTTGGGGTATATCCTAAAGCTAATGACAATAAAAGTAAATCTAATCTAATCTATGAGAGCATAAGGCAAAGTATCCCTAATCTAATCATGATGATGGAATTAGAACTAAGCTACATTGCAACAAGATCATCTAATTAACGAGCATAGCTAACCTACACTTCAATAAGAATGACATTGCAAACAACTAAACTTTTTTAAACCTTGATTTAACATCGAGAAATATTTTTTTAAATTTTTTTTTCTTGTTTTAACTTTTGTTATGTTAGGAGAGGCTGAGAGGTTATAGGAGTACACTATAAGAAATGAGGGAGAAGTTCGATCGTGTCAAGCTTTTTTCCCCTATATATCATTACATTTTGGTTTGAGCATCAAGGAACAACTAGGGTTCGACATGACTCTTTAATTAAATGAAAATTATTTGATTAAGTAAAAACAAAGCATCTATTTCTCTTTCAATCTCTTTAACTTATTTCATTGAAATACCACTGGAGATACATTATAATTGCAATATGCGTGCACTTATATGTACAAGGAGTTCATGAGCAAAGAGTTAGATAAGAAACATGGAAAAATAAGAATAGAAATGTAGTCAGGACCACCACTTATTCTCATTTTTACAGACGTATTATATTTTTTATTAAATGGTTTTAGATTATGTTAATTTTTAAGCTAAAATTCCAAGGTAGGTTCATGAGGTGACCAAACAACTTAATTAGGCCCTGACAAAGTTCTTTGCTTTATAGAATCACTAAATTTTTATGCTAAGTCTTTTTAATTGCACATTATTTCTATATAAATAATTTAGATGCAAAGCATGCCAATTTTTAAAAATCTAATAGAAATACACGTTGGAAGATGCTAAAAGAAAGAACCGACCTTTTAACTTCTTCAAATGATGTCGGGTCAACAAACTTTGTAACTAGCAAGCAAGTTGTTACATACATCACTTGGTTATTATAGTAAATTCTTTGAGAATTTCACCGGTGTTCTCCCATTTGTTTTATGCAACTTTGAACATCATATATAGAGATAACATCAAAGAAATATGCCAAGATGATTATTCAGAATCATAATGTCTTCAAGTTTAAGATTATACTTTAACAAACAAAGAATTCATATGGGAGAAAATATCTTTCCTATCAATTTAAAGCATACCACCTACGTGTAAAGTTAAAGATGTGTTTAATTGAAACTCACCGAATAGGTAAAGAAGCCTTACTGCTTGCTGGTGAGACGCTGGAGAGATGCCGGAAAGGCTGAAGAGATGTTGCCCGCCGGAGAGACATTGGAGAGACGTTGCTTGCTAGAGAGATGCTGAAGAGATGTCAAATGATGTCAGAGAGATGCCTCTTATTCGAGTGTTGGGAACACAATTCATAAAATGAACAAACCTTTTTGTTAAAGGGTTTTATAAGAAAACCCTATTAGTTTTAGAAATTATTTTAAGGCGCCTTTATTTTTAACACCCCCTAATGTCCTATGAAATTCACAGTAGGACTTTTGTTCTACTATACCTCAATGTCATTCTGCTCATGCTTGTGACGAACAATATGATTCTCATCTTCCAGCAGTGCTACTCTGTTCAGTGTTTTGGTTAAACAACACAACAATTTTAGTTGGTTGGTTGACACGACTCAAAATTTGAATCCTTTTTATTAAACCAGAGTGCCTATTTACAAAATGCTAGAAGTCTCAACAAAAAAAATGATTATGGTTTACGCTATTAGTAAAGAATTTAAAATTTCATGTCCATGAATATTGAAGAGCCTTAATTTGGGACCCTCTTTTACTATTTAATCTCTGTTTGTAGAGATCAAAATTATTCTTCTCATAGTCAAGCAAATATAGCAGAATGAAATCTTGTGAAAGGTTTTGCAACATTGGTTCGCAGGATAGTTTGTTAGCTATATGCACCACACTAACTCTTCGACCTTTATCTTGATGGCTTTTATTTGAAAAATGGTAGCTAAAAAATATGCAGTTTAATGCAAGGTTCAAAATCTCGAGTCGTGCTGAAGAATGATATTGTTTTAGTAATGTGCCGATGCATGGTGCCGGTAATGGATTGAAATTGAAGAAGGAAGGAAATGAAGCTTAGAAAGGAAACATTGCATGCCCAACATGGTTTTAAATCTTGCACCATACCTCGAAATATATTATTTAGATAAATTATCTAATTTATTGAAATTTGATACCACTTAGCAACAATGTCTTCCTCCTTTCCTTCATCTTCTTTCTTCTTCCACCTCTATTCTATCATCAACGCCATGCATCAAAGCGCCAGCACGACATTGAAATAGTATCTTTCCGTTAGGCTGAAACTATGACATGATTTGAGTTTTTGAACCTTGGTGCCGAGTGGTATCGAATTTCGGTGAGTTATTGGAATGATACGTTTCGATTGTTTCGCTGACATGGTACGAGATTTTAAACCACAGTTCAATGTATTGTATCCTACTTATCCTTTCATTTATAGTTTCCAAAATCGACTTATATTGATATGGATCATAAGTTGGATTGGTAAGGGTAATGTTCAATTCATTTTGTTTTTTAGAAATTCACAAAGATTAACAAGGAGTTTAGAAAAGCTTCAATTTTTCTAAACATAATTTTGAAGTATTACACAAAACAAAGATTTGATTAATCTTCACGATATTTTAAAAAAGAGCATGAGACATGGAACCTTATTAGACAACCACGATGAAGAATAATGTTCCCGTAAGCCTGTAGTGCTCACCACTAACAAATATTGGACCTAGCAAACAAAACATTCATCATTCCTTTCTTTCATGACAGCAACATAGAAACATCACGTTCCCCCATAATGGAAGAAGGGGAAGAAATATCACAGCTATTGAAATCTTTAATTAGTCACAAGTTATCACTAATTCCAGAAAGATAGAAGCCCATAAAAAACAAATCTGACGAAATAGATTTAAGCAAGCAAAACCTTGCCTTTCCTATGGAAGACAAATTGCAAGTAGGATAAAAATATTAGAAGGGAGAGAAGGTTGAAGTTTAGAAAAAGATTAGTTACTTGTTGGAGTTATATCTTTTGCACTGCCTTATTGGTTTTATGTAGTTGCTTTTGAATTGAGTTTGATGCTGTCTGGATCTTCTTTGAGCTAAGAGTCATAACTATATGTTGATTGATTGCTAGCTTTCTTTAGTTAGGTAGTAAGCGAAAATGTGAGCTCTCCCTCTTGGTTAGAAGGTCTGACCATGGGCTGAGCTCCTCGTCTCTTCAGGTTCAAGCTCTTTTATCCAAAGTGATGTTCATTTCTCTAACAAGGACAATGTCAGTTTGAGAGCTGCATCTGTGTCTATATATGAGCTAGTATAATGCACACAATTGTTTTCTAATCACAATAATTGGGATGCCTTGGAGGTGGGCTTCTTTAGTGATGTGTGATTAGTTCATAATCAATTGTTTATAACTATTTGAACAACCATCAGCTGCTTGAACAATCTAATTATGTGTTTGCAGGTGACTTGTCACAGAGTGAGATGGAGTTCTTTGACAAGTTTGATGCTATAGTGGTCACCTGCTGTTCGCTCAATGCTAAAGTACTGATGTCTCTTTTGTTTAGAATTTCCATAAGACTCATGGATATTTCATTAAAATTCATTCTTTAAAAAAAAAAAAACTACAAAATGCAATGAGGTTTGATATATGATTTTTTTTATTCCTACCCTTCAGGTAGCAATTAATGAGAAGTGTCGAAAAAGAGCCAAGCGAATTGCATTTTATGCAATTGAATGCCGTGATGCATGTGGTGAAATATTTGTTGATCTGCAGAACTACACTTATGCACAGGTACACTTTTCCTGTACGCTGATACTGATGTCAATTGTATAAAATTGATCTGAGAATTTAATTATATTATACGTGCCTTTCTTTTTTCCATACTAAAAACCATATTTGTCGATTTGTTGTAATCTGACTTAGTCTGCCTTAGTCCATCATACTTTTGTATTTATTTAGAATTATGGTGAATACCCTCTTTCTCATTTTTTTTCTTGTTTATTTTAGTTGATGGATTCTGTTTTGATTTTATACATGCCACATTTTTTTTTCTATTCCTCTGCAGTATTTTACACTATTGTGAACATGTAATAAGAACAGGTAGTATGTAGTATAAACTATAAACTATAAACAAAAGACAGCCAAAGGAGTTTCTTCCCCTGATGAACATGGAAAGCCCTTAAGTTCTGGGTGCTACAGAAGGCCAATCTTTCTAAATGTAATTGTATTCTACAACCTTCAATATAATGTTGGGCTGCATTAACAAAAGTGCTACCCATGTTTGAAGACAGAAAAACAATGGGTGTTGTAATAAAAGAAGTGCTTTAAGAGTCTAATGAGTAATGGATATTCATTTACTGTTTGAAATCTGACCAATGCTGCTACAGAGTAAACCAATTGTCTATTAATAAAGCCACTAACATATGACTATTTCAGTGATCAAGCTTCTAATTCATTTATTGCAGAAAAGGTCTGATGGTACTGTTGAAAGGCATCTAAGTTACCCTAGCCTTGAGGTATGTCTTTTGGTTGGCAGTTATAGTAATCTACTTTGTAGCAGCTTAGTGTTTAATAGAATCTTGTATTAAGACTGCTTTCTAGTTCTTTTAATTTTCTAATCTGAACTACTGATGTAGTTCCTGTATCCTTTCTAGTGTCTTGTGTCATAAGATTGTTCTCTATTGTTTGTGAATTTAATCCATCTTGTGGCTCTTCTAGCCCACTTAATGATATATCATTTCCTAGTAGTAGAAGAGATTAGTATCTTGTTGCAACAGCTGCTTCAGTTAGATCATGGATTTTAACTTTTGTATTGGAACTCATTACTTGGATTACTTTGTTTTATTGTCATGGGTGATATATAGGTAGGCGTTAATCAATGGAATATTTAAAAAGTTTTAATTGATAAAATATACATCCTATACAAATTTTATCACATCTTTTTAATAAATCCATAATCACAATCTATCAAAATCATATCATATTATCAGTCACATGACAATCAAATTAATTATTATAACATTGTTTTATTAATATAATATCATGTCAAGTTCTAAAGGTAGTATTGACAATGGGGGAGTGAGAAGGTTTGAAGTGTCCAGCTGTGGTAGTTGACACAGGTGAAATTTATCATTTCGTTCGTTGAATGTTACACGAAACACTCGACATTAGCACAAATATTGAAGCTGCAAGAAGAGAAGGAAAAAGAAGAAGAAGAAAAATTGAAGGAAACAAGAGGAAGAAGTTACTGGAGAGGGTGCAACCACGATGTGTGTTTACAGGCAACATGCATGATAGGGGTTTCTGCCAACGAGCAGTTGTGCCCGCACTAGGCAAATACAACTAACCTAATTAAATAACCAAATAACTCCTAATCTTATAAAATACAACTAACCTAATTAAATACAGTTAATTTAGACTATCTTGTATATAAACCTGGTTTAGTTTTAAATAAACCAAAATAAACCCAAATTGAGTACAGATTGAACCACTTAATGTTAATCATCATATCTAATTGATAAACTTTATTTAACACTAAATTAACTTTCACTCTATTATAAAACTCAAAACATTAATTTTGTCTAGCTTAATTAGTTAATTAAAATATTAAAAAAATAATTTAATATATTAAAATTAAAATATGATAAAATTTGGTATCCAATATTGGTGAAGATTCTTTTGTGTTCTAATTTTTGTATAGGGATTATGTGAACAAACAATAACAAAACTATTGTTTGATCAGATCATGTCGCGTTTCTTGTCCTTTTCTTCTCTAAGTTTTTCTTTGACTATTGACATGTAGTTATAGTTCAATATGTCACTTTAATTAAATTAAAAATAATTCATTTAATTTTTTTTTTCACTTTTGCCTTTTCAATTGGTTTGATTGGAATATCATTTTTGATTGTATTGCAATAGACGTGAACAAGATTTATTTTTTAAAGAAAACTTTATTTTTGAATTTAAATATGATTTTTTATAAAAATATTTTAAATCTGAAAATTTAAAATTAGAATAATAGTCCAAATTGGTGTCATATAATTCTTTACGAATTCTTAATAATAAAATTATCTAGTTTAAACCTAAAATATAATATGTTACGTCTTAAAATTTAAAATCCCTCTTTTCCCATTCATTATAATAATTACAAGTATGTAGAATACAATTAAATGATAAAATTTTAAATTATTTCATTTTCACTAAATTAATATAACATCCAAATCTTATCCCACTAACTTAAACGTGTCTCCCAGAGTTTTTTCTCAATAGGTGCAACTCTAATTTGCTCTCTAATATTTCATTTCTTATCTTGTCCATCCTTGTATGTTTGCACATCTACCTTAACATCCTCGTCTCTGTAACTTTCATTGTTTACTCATGTGTTTGAGTCATAGCCTAACATTCAACTCCATATAACATAACAGGTCTAATCGTCATTTTGTAAAATTTTCCTTTTAATCTTAAAGCTATTTTACGATCACAAAGAACACCTGTACTCTCTGTCATTTTAACCATCATATTTGTAATCCATGTAAGACATCTTTCCATCTGTCCTTTTGTAAAAATAATTTGAAATACTTAAAACTCTCACTTATAAAAATGATCTTAAATACTTAAAGCTCTCAGTTATAAGTTATAGACGATTCGTCATCTCTTATCGTAACAATTGTCTTATTACGTCTAATATTACCCAACTTAAATTTCATATATTCCGTCTCTATTATACTAAACCTAAAACCATTCACTTCTAGTATTTTCCGCCAAAATTCGAGTTTAACATTTACTCCTTTAGTCTCATCTATCAAAACAATATTGCAAACAAGCACCACATTACTTATTTGGATGCGTTTAATGAGTTCGTCCATTATTAATGTGAAAAGATAGAGACCTAGAGTTGATCCTCTGATATAACTCTATTCAGTTAATCCACCTCAAGTTTTACATCCTCATACATCTTCTTATATGCTATGTTAATACCTCTTTTCTAGAATTCTTCATATAATTTTCTTTGAGATTCTATCATAAGCTTTTTCTAAGTCGACGAATTCCATGTGTAAATCTCGCTTCTATTCTTGATAATTTTTAATACCTTGTTTTCATAGGTACTTCTATAATTCTATCGGAATATCATTAGGTTCAACTACATTTCCATTTTGCATCCCATTTAAAGCTTATTTTACTTCTGAAATTTGAATTCTACGATAACAACAACTGAGCCTTATCCCACTAGTTGGGGTCAGCTATATGAATCGTTGATCAGCATTCCAATTTTATTCAAAGAAACAAGACTCATCAATCAGCTAAAAGACGACGGTTGCGAAGCAAAGGGTTGAAAAAGCACCACAAGGGACGGGAACGACGTCCTGACTAAACAAGAGTTTCTTCAATTTGGTCGAAAGTCGTAAAGAAGGCACCGGATAAGCAGCTAACATAAACTACTACCGTACAGCGCATCCCGTGGGCGGCCTTCAAAGGCTATCATTCGTAGGACGAGACGCTAACCTACGCCCGTACATTCCAACCTGCCTCCTTGGGACTTAGCTCTGAAGATGAATTCCCGGTTAGCCGATTACCTTGCCCGGTTAGGAGAACAGTTAGAGGTAGGAAAAGATGCCGACACCGAACAGTTAAAGAATTCTCCTTCGCTTCAAGACTGCCAGCCTATTCGCTTTGAGCCGAAGCAGACGCTGCCCATGGAGAGCCTTTTCCTTTGTGAACATGCCCATAAGACACGACAAAAAAGCCCAAAATTGGGCTTCTAGACGCCTTACAATAAAGAAGCCCCGGCCCCTCGGTGTCTTACACGTCTTCTTCGACCCTGCCGAAGCAGCTTTCTTTCTTCAGGTAGTGAAGTCACTCCGGTTTGTGTATGACTTGACGCTCTAAAGTCTGTATCTTGCCCCTAGTTACAACATCGTATTCGACTTCTATCGCGGATCTGTTATTTCTTACGCATTTCTTTCCATTAGCTCTCCAAGCTTCCTATCTTTCCATTCCTTCCTAAGCTTCAGTTGGTGTAATAGTCCCACCCACCAGCTATAGAAAAGCAATCTCGAGTGGAGGATTTCTAGCACTGACGTACTGTTATCTCCCAGGCTCGTTAGCTCCTTGGAGAAGCATAAGAATAACCCTGTAGAGCGTCAGAGCGTTCTCCTTCCCTTTATCACATAAACATAGAATAGGATTTTTATACAGATTAGCTTAGGCTTTCCTCCTCATTTTAGTTATATGTCTGAGATCGCTGGCCCTTTCCTCACGCAACATTAGAGGGCCTAATTAGAAGGCCTAGTATTTCTCACTCAAGTATGCAACGGAAATGGATATCCTAAAAACGCGCTCGTTTTTTTCTGTACAAACGATTGCATTTCGTCGAAATATATCATGTTCAAGCTTCGATCGTATTTTCCTTTCTTCTCGGCAGACCGAATCCATTCGATTTTCTTAGATATATGGAAAAGCAGGGGGACGTCATACCCTTAGACTCGAAATAGTTGTTCTCCCTAATGGTAATGCTATCTAGATAACATGGGCATAACGAATAGTTGGAAACTGTGGGTAGGTATTTACAAAAGCCCGATCCATGTAGCCTCTGGCCAACTCCTCGAACTGCTGGGTGCGGCATATTCATGGACTGGCAAAGCGAACTCTCAATTTGATCAGGAGAGCCTAGAGAGCTCTCTATCTTTCCCCAAATTCCGACTAGCGCGGTTCTTTTTCTCGACCAATTTGAATTCCATTTCATTTTGGATTTGTTGTTAAGTAGAGTAGTAAGTAGCTAGGCGGATTTCAGCGCATGCTGCATTGAGAATCTCCAAAGAAATTAGAAGCGCCTATGATAGCGTATGATTATTCCCATTTGTGACCGACGGTTGCTTGCAAGAGGTGGCGATCGGCAGTGTTCCAAAGCGCCATAACGACGTGCGTTAGAGCGTTATGGTTGCCAATCAAGATATCTTTCTTCTCATGGAGAGTGTGACATTGCAAACTTCCTTTGGATGACATTCTGACAAGACTTGGATATACAATGCCCTCAAGGTCTTGGTGTTGTAATCGACCAACAGTAGAAACCATGCAGTATCTTTTTCTGAAGAGTCAATGTGCTGATAAGGTATGGCAGTACTTTTCCTTGGGTGCAGGTCTTACACATGGTGTTAGCTTACAGCAGGTATTTCA
>JBBPFP010000126.1:4499772-4523826 GCA_037974795.1 Kaempferia galanga | reverse complement strand
ATGCTATAGTGACATTAGAAAATGTCACAAGGCTTTATACGACATCACTATAGAGGACATTTTGATTTAATGTCACTATATCAAAGTGTCAGTATAAGTAGTATAAGATGACATTTTTAAATGTCATTAAAAGCATATATTCTTGTAGCATGCGTTGTAATAGTTACGAAATTGTTGATACACGTATTGTAACATCTACAATTTCGTAGCTGTTATAACGTAAATGTTAGATGAGCAGGTCAAATCTTTATTATAATAGTTACGATCTTATATCTGCTACAATGTGAATGGTAGATGAATAAGATTGGATCCAAGTTGTAGTTGAAACCGTAGCTAATATAATGTGACTATATAAGTTGAGTATGCGCGTAGGTGAATAGAGTTATATTTATGTTATAACAACTAAGGTTTTAACGTGAATATTTTTGAATAAGTTAAATACATATTATAATAGCTAAAAAATATAGTTGTTATAATATATATATATATATAGCAGTTATAAAATTATAATTATTATAACACACTCAATCGGTTTAAGATTTTAATTAGAGATAATAATATGAATAATACTAAATAGTATCGGAGGATAATTGAATACTTATACGTGATTGAAACGGTTGATGTGATGTTTTTTTTAAAAAAAAAAATAAGAAAGTTAAAATGGAGAGTCTTTGATCTTAAAAAAACACACACACGCGTCCTTTGCCTTATTTTAAATGCAAATATTTATAAAAGAATAATTTCTTGCATTTCTCACTTTAATTAATAATGCTTAAGGATCTTCCACGTGTACACGTGTACAACTTCTAATTATAGTACTCCCCTCCCTCCCTCCATCCATCCTTGCATCGAGTATCCCTTCCATTTTTTATTTCTTTATTCCGATAGCTTTCTATTCCAGAGGTTGCGCTTCCCCCCAGATTTGATCTTTCGGTTGCAGACATTGCTTCGAAGAGACGGAGGTAAATTTTTCGATCTTATCGACATTGCTTTGAGGATCTGGTGTGTTTCTTTCTCCCTCTTGCTTAAACCGAAATGAATAATGCGAGCTGGTTTTCGAATGGCTTGTGGAGTTTCGGATCGACTACATGATGTTTTGGTTATGCTGCCGTTTTGATTATTAGCTTTATCTGCGGTTGGTGGGAGCGTGTTGCGTAAGTTTTGCAGTGCACTAAGGGTGGGCATTGGTGAATTCGATTTCATTGGGTTTTTTTCCCCGAAATGCGAACTGGTTAAGGATCTGAACTCTAGAACTAGTAAAATGACTTAGGCAAAAACCAAAGACAAGGATGAGTTTGACACTTGAACCTGGTTTGCTGGTTGCTACAGGATTTTGTCAGTTTCTGTTGATGATTAAGCTTGAAGGATAACTATCCAAACTTGAATCCAATATCAGTTAGGACCTACTTGCCTTGATTATGATGGTTTTGATTTCATGGTTTGAATGTATTTGGGGAATTGTTTAGAGTGGAAGACGCACGAGAAACTTTTCTCCGAATGAAAGGAATGGGTTTGTTCATGAGTCATGACACTAGCTCCATTTCGGAGGTCCTTCTAATTTCTTCATTACAATGTCAAAGTTGACACCTGGAAGGCTAGATGCATGCTTAGTTTGGATGTTTGTGCATGATTATGGAAACTAGTCAAAGAAAAATTTAGTTAGTAATCGTGACCCAATGGTCAAGGACTTAGTAATGATTCTTCATCTTTTATAATCAATTTCTACTCATATTAAGGAGATTAGATGTTTAAATTTTTTCTTATTATAACTTTAAATTTCTCCATATGTAGGTGAAGCCTAACAAGATGTTGGATGTTGAACTCCCAGAAGATGAAGGTACTAGTACACCACTGAGTGCAAGGAATATGCACACATTTGAGCACATTGGATCATTTGCTCAATATAACCCTAGGAGAACAAATAGGATTCTAATGAGTATTTACACAGTGCTAGTCAAGGCGAAAACCAATGTGCTATTGCCTTTTGGACCTGTAGCCATCATGCTTCACTATCTTACTGGAAAGCAAGTAAGGATTGCTGGTCAAAATTATTGTATTAAATACTTAAGTTATCCTCTTCTGTACATTGTTATTCTCAAATCACACTGGTGATGGTTATTCTTTTTTGTTTTATTGTAGTAACAATGAATCACTAATCTTTAGGAAGGTTGTCTCATGATGCTTTGTTGTGTTCTGGACCTGGCAATTTTAACTTGTTTGTGCTAATATATATAGCAAAATCACACTTTCCTTGAAGCCTGGTAATTTTGTTGATAGATCATGGTACAAATGTGTCAAAATAAGTTATAATGTAGAGTAGTCCTATTTGTCCAATTATTCCTTTCCCTACCTCACCTTAGAGTGATGGGAGGAAAGAGGATATGATTAAGTTGAGCCTTGATGTAGCGAAGGAAGATAAGGTAAATAAGGTTGCTAATAGGGCAAACTCAGGAATTTTTCATATTTTTCTCTTATTACTTAGAGTTCAATTTCGGATTATGCTTATGCAATTGATATAACAAGATTCTTCAGAATTAGTTCTTTTCTAAGGACTAGAGAAGAAATTTTGTTCTTGGAATATGTGTTCTAGAATACTATCAGAGTATTTGTTAGCTGTCAAGACCTGCAGAGCTTTGCTCCTAGGTAAGGGAGGAGTTTCTCATTCATAACAACATAGCAAAATCAAATTTACAGGGTAACACATAATAAGGTAAACACATATAGCAATAATAGAAAATAAACATGTTTTATCAATATTTTTTATAGTTTGACCACATGTTGACATTATATAAGTAAATTCATGCTACAAGAATAACACATGGGTATTTTTAAGGGTTATGCAGAGTTTGTGACGATTATGTAGGGGTTTTTACAAAGTTTACATGGGGGCTTTTGTGAGGTTTATTGAGGGATTTTTGTGAAGGTTGGAGGAGGGTGACACAAGTGAGATTAATTAAAACCTAAGCCAACCAAACAAATTATTGCCTAATAAAATCTCCAAAATTTCCCCCAAACTCAGCTCAACACAAAACCTCATCTCCTCAATCAAAGAAAATTAATATTTGTTGTCTAGAAAAATTTTCAATGGTCTCCTCTTGACTTTTATATAATTTTTTTATAAAGTCTAAAATAAAAAATATATATAAAATTGACAATTTTAACATTAGTGCTACTACCTATTAATTTCTTTTAAGGAACACTAGTAAGTCATGCAATACTACATTGACCTTTTTATAAGTTCGACTCAACCAGATTTACAAGTAAATCTAATGTAAGGTAATCAAATTCTATCTTCTTTACAAATGCCAAACAATCTCTCATCCAATTCAAACTTGGTTGACTCCCACTCATTAGCCGACTCCACTTACCGGGATAAAGGCTTTGCTTGTTATTAGTGGTGGTTGATTTAGACTAGTGTTTATCAACATCCTTTTTGGCCTGTGACGTTATTTAGACTACCAAGCCTTTTTTTAATGTTTTATTTAGTACTATATCATACTTGTTAATGCAAAGTATTAATAAATAATATAGTTTAATAGAAAAATATTTAAACTAAGTAAACACAATCCATTATTTTAAAAAATAACCTTAACTAAAAAATTAAAGATTGATGATACATTTATTTATTATCCTGGTGGTATTGTTTTTAAATTTGCTTATGTTTATTACTAGCTAGAGCTAATCTAATAATCATAAAACATATACAAGTCCTTGAAATTAAAATTAAATATTTGTAAGGCTACACTTTTGCAGGTGGCTCGTTACTATTGTACATCTTTTGTAGTAGTTATTCATGGTTTGGTAAAACACTAAATGAAGCATATCATGCATATTTGAATAGAGTAAAATATGTAAGTTTTAACTTAATTTTGCTTAGTCCTTTCAATTAATTTTCTAATTAGTTTATGTTTTAAAATATTTTGAAACCAAATTTTGCTTTTTTCCTTTCAATTAATTTTCTAATTAGTTTATACTTTAAAATTTTGACTGGACTCCGAAACCATCTGATCTATCCAATTTATCTAGCCAATATTTACGCCTACCATCTGGATTATACAGATAATAATTCTTTTTTGTTCTTGACCTATTTCTATCACCATAAGGTAGCTCGTGTTGTTTCAGGTATTTGAGTTATCCTGATCAATATCAGTTTGTTGTTTCAAAGGTGAAAGCCAGACTGCTCTAACTAGATGAGACTGATTGTTTCTCCATCAATGTAGTCGTGGCATGTAAACTTAAGTGGATGGAAACTTACTATGGTTCATAGTTAATTATGATTCTTTGAATGATGAAACTAAGCTTCATAATGAATCTATTATTTGTCGTGTTAAAGTGGAAAAACCAACCTTTCTTTTCATGAAAGCTATTGCAGTACATGGAAAGATATGCTGCATTTGGTTCTTATGTTGACTTTGCAGTTTGACACCAATATTTCCAAATTCAGGGATGGGTTTTCTTTTTCAGCTTGATTGGAATCACACCATTAGCTGAGCGTTTGGGATATGCAACTGAGTAAGTTGGTTTTGTATGACAAATAGCGTCCTCTAGTATAACTCTTCTTAAGTTGCACACTCATTTGTTATTATTTTGCAGACAGTTGGCATTTTATACTGGTCCTCTAGGTACATCTGTGTCTCCTACTGCACCTTATTTCTAGATTTTGTGCAGATATTATTTCAATGTGGCAGTAGTATATCTTTAAATAATGCCATGTTACCAATTGCAGTTGGAGGCCTTCTGAATGCTACATTTGGAAATGCAACTGAAATGATAATATCAATATATGCATTGCATAACAGGATGATTCGTGTTGTGCAACTATCCTTGTTGGGCTCCATATTGTCGAACATGCTTTTAGTTCTGGGATGTTCTTTCTTCGCTGGTGGAATTGTTCATTGCAACAAAGTTCAGACCTTTAATAAGGTAGCTATTAGTAACAAAGTTATGTCTTATCAAATGAGATCTTGCTTACATTTTTTTCTGTACGAAACAGGCTTCAGCTGCAGTGAACTCAGGATTGCTGCTCATGGCAGTGATGGGCCTGATGTTTCCGGCAGTGCTTCATTTTACGCATTCAGAATTACATTATATAAGATCAGAGCTAGCTCTTTCAAGATTTAGCAGTTGTGTCATGCTTGTGGCTTATGCTTGCTACTTATTTTTCCAATTAAAGGGTCAGAACAATGCCTACAAACCTATCGATGAAGTATGTTGTAAGCTCTAATTAAAGTCTTGGAATTATGATTCAGAGAAGCCTTTGCTGTTAGATTTTTATTATTATTTTATTGTTGTTTCAAGATGGCCTGTCTCATTTTTGGCGTGAGGGAATTATTTTTATTATGTAATTTGTGATAGCTTTAAGACATAAGGTGAGGAAAGACATTTCAGTAACAGACTATAGTCTGAAACTTGGACCAGCTATCTAGTTAATAGGATAGTTTTTTGTGGTTATGCTCACTGTATATTGTTTAAAAATTCCCTAGATGCCTTATGTAAAACTCAATGGACAGGATAAGATTCACATAGCTGACCTGCAATAGTTGGGACTGATAGGGCTTTACTTTGATGATAATGATAATGATTTACCTTTTATTGAAATTTTGAGTGTTTTAAAAGAAAGATTTCCTTGAGAAAATTTTAGCTCATTATTTGAGTTTCCAATTAATTCTTGCACTCTTTGGTATTTTTCTGGAACTTGGTTTCATTTTTGGTCCTAAGTTCCGATTGTGTGAGATTTGCAAAGTCAAAACGTCAGTGTCCGTGATCAATGTATTAATTAATTTGACTTATCCAGATTTATCATAATGATTGGTTAAACAAATTGTGTAGGAAGAGGCACAAAATAAGGATAGTGATGAAGAGGATGCACCTGAGATTACTCAATTGGAGGCAATATTCTGGCTCGCAGTCTTGGGTATCTGGATTTCTATACTTTCTGGTTACGTTGTGGATACTATAGAGGTATTAGATGCTTGTTTTGTTCCTTTGATGCTTCTACAAACATATGAGTTCATTTGTTGGTTCTCCATCATCCTTCATCCAGTCTGCTATCAAACTAATGCAAATATGATTATATCTGACATTAAAAATGGCAACCCAGTGAATGAAACTCTGCCAAAGCGGGGCCCTGGGAAGTGTTTAATGTATTCCATATTATCCTACATTGCATGAGGTTGTTTTCGTAACTCGAATCCCCGAACAATTTTAGTGTTGCGCTACAACTCCCCTTCATTGCATCTGACATTATTTTATTTAATCATGGGGTGGAAGATAATTAGTGAAAGGTCTCCATGGTAATGCATCATCTCAACTCTCAGGCTGCATGATCTTCAATATTTGAAGTGATTGGGCATTTGGTGCCTTCCTACTGGTAACAATTAATGGAGATATAATAGCTCAATTTTTTCTATATTGAGTTAGAATACTCTCTTCTTATTTCTGATTGTCCCTCATTTCCCTTACTATGCTTCGAGTCCTCTAGGTGCTAATATTTACACATTTTTTACCTTTTAATGGGAATACCAATGCTGAATTTGATGACCCTAGTCCAACCTCATCCTTGGCAATAGAGTCAATGTTCTATTATATATACACATATAATTTATATGTATCATAGTTAATATGATGTATTAGCAACCAAAGTTGCTAGAAGCCAAGCCAACAATATATTATGAGCAAGCAAGTAAAAGATTCAATCAAGGTATGAGATTTCATTCCGTGCTAGGTAGAACTGGCGAAACTACCATTCCGCCCGCACACCGAAACCAGCACGGGCACTCCATAGGTGCCGAGGCCCACGACCAGCGTCATGTGAGCCCTGTTGCCACTGAGGAGACATCGCGCGAGCCCTGCAACCGCGGCGAACTTGTCACGCAAACCCCGCAGCCGCTGCAGACTCGTCACGTGAGGCCCATAGCGGCAGACTCATTGCGTGAGCCCCGTAGTTGCGGCAGACTCATCGTGCGAGTGTTGCGGCGACGACGGCTAGTCGAAGAGCGTGGCGGAATCACAGATCAAGGAGGGGAGTGGAAAAATTAGGTTTTAGTAAATGTTTTAATTAAAATTATTATATTATATATATAATATCTAATTTCTATAATTATATATTATATAACTTAATAATTAATTAAATAAATGGTTAATTAATTAATATAATTATAATATATATTTTTATTAAAGATATATAAAATTAAAGTAAAAAATATATAATTTACATAATATATAGTTATATAATTTTAAAAATACACTTTAAATTATTTTTATAAATTAAAAATAGATTAAATTTTATAAAAATATTTAAAATAATTTTTAAATTTTATAAATAATTTTAAATTTTTATAAATAATTCTAAAAAAATAATTGTTCAAATTTTTTTAATAAATATATAAATTTTTAAAATAAATTTGACTTTAAAATTCAATATAAGTTTTATATATAATTTAGAATATTTATAAACTATAATTATATATTATATAAAGAAATAAATACATAATTTATATAATTATTAAATATAAATTAGGATCTTTATGTTAATTTATATAATTACTATAGATAATAATTTTTTTATCTTTTAAGCAAGATTTGGAACCATAAATATTAACATATTTAGCTTTTCACTTTTTAGATTCTTGGTTATGAAACACATTTTTGTTGATATGTATGTCTATGAAATACTTTAGATACTTATTCTTTATTTCAGAAGTTTTGAGTAAGTTATGTTGTCAAGTTACATAAAATTATACACCAACAACCAGGCCTTATTATATATCTTAGATAAATATATAATAAACATATTGATCTAATATATATATATATATATATATATATATAAGTATCGAAACCTTATTGGCACTGTACGATACGATATCGAAACTGTATCATTCCGGTCTATGACCGAAACTTCAACATAGGTCAAAATTTTAAACTTTAGATTCAATAAAATAACTGCATTTTCTTAAAGAATTGGTATAGTGAACTTGACTTTATACATGAATCTTCAAAATTATAGGACCCATTAATTACTTACATTGTCAATGTCAAACAACTTGATTTAGGGTTGCAGATGTTGCTTAGAATCAAAGAAAAAAAAAAAGGTTGTGACCCTTGGAAGGAAGAGAAGGCTGGGGGGCTTCTGTTCACATCATGCTAAGATGAGAAGGAAGGGGGAAGAAAAGGGGAATGCTATCAACTGATAGATCTAGGTCTCCAATGGAATATTATCCCTTAGAAAGATTTGAACATGCATAAATTAGTCAAGTTCAATATGGATCGATTGATTTGGATTTATTGTTAAATATTATCAATACATTCTATAGTTAGACAAGTTGTTAGTTAGAGTTGAAGAGGTAAGGGACAGAGGGAGACAAAATAAACTCTAAACTAACATAAAATATTCATTTTGCATATCTCTATACTAAAAGAGATATAATCTATTGGGGGATAAAATTCCTATAAATATTTCAGATTAAGAGGTTGGATGATGTTAAAAGACTAATTTAACTTTCGTCAAGAAATAGAGGATTGTTGATTTTAAAGGGAAAAATTTTTTAAATGAGAGGATCATATTGATTTATAAAGAATAAAACTTATCAGGTATTTCTAAAGAAATTCTTAAGGCAAGCTAACAATGTACCTTAATTTCTTTTGTCAATATGATAATTTTGATATTTAATAAAGCATAATATGAACTTTCTTAGGATTTTTTAATATTTTTTTGTTATCTTGTATATGAGATAGTTTTAAATATCTTATGTTTTGGCTTTTTTAGCAGTTCTATTATGACCATTTTCTTTTGATTCGATATGATGGAGGCTTCACTTCTTAATTTTTTATTTTGATGAATTGCATTACATAGAGAAGATGCTAAATAATAGCCTTATTCCTGTGTTCATTTAGATAATCTCCCTCCCAAGTACAGTATGTTACAACATAGTCTTGGCCATTATCTATGCCATTCTCACCTTTTTGTTTCAATGGTTAGTCATTTTGGGTATTAAAATGGAATCCTTTCCCAGTGCACCTCATGGGAAATTCTCATCTCACACTGCAGTAAAATCAATTTCTGTTAGTAAATAATTTATAAATTGAAGGATTTCTTGAGGTAGTAGAGTCTACCTTGACAAATATTATCAATGTATTTCTTAAAATAAATCATTATTGTGGTTAACCTTATCACCTCTGAGAATATCATGAGGCTCGCTTCATGCAAGGAGCTTCAAATTGTGCATATGATTTTGAAGGAGAATATGCACTTCCTTCCTCACACACCTAGATCATTACGTTTCACCATTATGTAACTGTTTTGAGGGAGAATCCTTTCATAAATCATTTTGAAGGAGAATCCTTTCATAACTCATTATTAATGTAGTTTTGAGGTCTCTACCTTAGCATAGGCTTTGATCAAACTGACAATTCCACTTCTGGATTATGTAACTGTTTTATGCTAATCTCTATCAGGGAGCTTCCGAATCCATGAACATACCTGTGGCTTTTATCAGTGTTATTTTGCTTCCTATTGCTGGAAATGCAGCTGATACTAGTGCAATAATGTTTGCCATGAAAGACAAACTTGTTAGTATTTAATGACATATCAATTATTGTTCCATTTGATTTCCCTGGATCTTGTTATTTCCAGTTGGTGATTTTATTGTTTTGAATTTGTTTGTTTCTGCAGGACATCACATTGGGTGTAGCCGTTGGATCATCTACACAGATATTAATGTTCATGGTAGATAACTTGAAAACTTCTCACCATGGGACATTGCATTTCCTTGATGGCAACATCTAGCTTTGTTGTTTGGATAGCAAGCATGATATATTTATTTACGCATTGCCTTCTCTCTTATATTAATTATTTATTTCCTTTTATACGCACTTAAGTATCCTTGAAGATAATCATATTCTTTTACTCAATTTGCCCCTCTATTTATAATTTGTTGCCCGCTTTCTACCTGACGTAGTCTAGATCATTGCTGCTTGTGTTCTTGGTTTTTTTTTTGTATATTGTCCCTGGATTAAAGCATTCTTTTACAACAATATAATCATAGTACAAGCTTTAGTATAGGTCCCTTGCATTTTGCATGAGCTATTGATATTAGTACATGTCTATTCCAAATCAATGATTTCGTCCTTGCTGGTATTGCAGATTCCTTTCTCTGTTGTAGCTGGTTGGATGATGGGAAAGCCAATGGACTTGAACTTTCAATTATTTGAAACGGCCACTCTGTTTATGACAGTATTGGTTGTAGCATCTCTGTTGCAGGTCAATTATACTTCTTGAGTACTTTTCTTATAAATTGATTTGTTCGCCTCTTTAATCTGTGTTCTTACTATCTTGTTCTTTTTAGTATGAATAGGTTCCTTTTTTCCATCTGCTGATAGATCTCATGTGGTTGCTATGCCCAGTGCCTCCCTAACAAAAATGATAATCTATTTCAATACACCTCCTTAACATATTGCTTTTAGAAGTTCTTACACTGTAGAAGACCATTGCTTGGATCATTTTCTGCAACAATTTTCACTTTAATCTTTGGTATATCTATTCGATGGTTTAAAATCTTGTACTGTCAAAACATATGGTTCATCAAAATTCAATATCACTCAGCGTCAAGGTTCAAAATCTCAAGCCGTAGCTTCAATCTTTGACTAGAAAATAGTCATCTTTAATCTTTGCTATGTCTGCTCGTCCGAACTAGTTTGTGTATACTGAGGAAGCACGCTTGTCAACATTTTTTCCTAAAGATATAATATATTAGAGGTGTATGCAAACTTAATCATAATTATATTGTCCAAGCTATATATTTTTTTTCCTAAAGATATAATTTATATATTACAAGTGTATGCCAACTCGATCATAACATTATCCTTGTCACTGTTTGGCCCATCGAATTGTCTATCACATCTAGTTAATCAGACCACCTAGCACACTTAAAGCTTCCCTTTCCATTTCACTTGATGTGATTGACTCGTCTAGATCGTGGGGTGTGCTAGACCACCTAAACTACCTAAATCGGCTAACCTCAACTGCCCAATCTTCTCAACTTGATTGGTGGGGCAAAATTAGTCCTCTATTCTCTTAATTTGTTTGGATTGATAGGATCGCCTAGTTGATCCACCAATCTACCCAAACCACTTGATTCACTTGGCTAGCTTGACTACTTACCTTGCCTGATTAGCAAGTCTGCTGAAAATGCCTGCGCCACCCAACAAGTTTGACTTGCTTGGATTCCCCTATTCGTCCGATACACTTGAACTGATTGACCCAACTGCTAACTCAAATCAATAAATCATTTGTCTACTCAAACTAATTAGACAGTTTGGCTCATCATATCCTCTGAAACTTATTGAACTTCCCAAATGCACTAACCCCTTGAGTCTCTTAGTGCATTGTCCCATCTAGACAACTTGGCTTGATCATCCTGCAGTACCCAATTTGCCATCTAAGTGAATAAGCCCTTAGCCCTCCATTGTAATTTACGAGTCCTTTGGCCTCATCTGTGATCCCCCCACGCCTCATTGGTTACCTTCTACCCTCCTTGGAGATAGGAAAATATTTTCCCCTCCATATGCCAAGCACACAAAAAGTTCTTTCATTCTAAAAAAATTTTGGGTAGAAATGTTTCTAGAAAAATATTTTACACAACCTAACATTTTAGGGGAAATGAACAATAAGATAACGTTGAGAAAGAATTTCCACTTTGCTCATTTTAAAGTTTGAGTTAGTATTCTAAGCCATGACATTCAAGGGTAGTATTTTATGATGTACAATAGCTGTGGATGCTGCGATAATTGTTGGTTTTCAAATTCTTAGTGGGATAACAAATTTCAAATTAATCACTTTTTTCCCATATAACAATTTTCAGTTAGCTCCAGCTGAAGACATTAAAAACATTGTGCTTTTTTTTCAGTCATTACTGTTTATATTGCTTGACAATATATCTTAGTAGAGTTTGATAATCTCTTCTATGTCTTGGTGCTATCTATTCTATTTCTCTTTCGTACTTTAAAATTTGATTTGTTTCAAATCTAACCTTTAATGTCTGCTTTGTTAGTACTTGAACTAAAACTTTGCAGCATTGATATAAAATAGTAAACTTTGAGCAAAATTAGATAAGCAGCACAGCTTTACACGCACAGCTTTGAGCTAAAATTTAGACCAACAATACAACTTCACAAATGAAATTTCTTGCAGGAAGGCACTTCAAACTATTTCAAGGGGTTGATGCTTATTTTATGCTACCTCATTATTGCTGCGAGTTTCTTTGTACATATTGATCCTGCACCAAGTAAGTGGATCATAACTTGTATTCAAGCCAATCTAAATAGAGACATGAACTGGAAAAGTCATGTAATGATGGTATTGTCCTTCAGCTCTCACGCAACAAAGTATGATGTCCCAAGTGAGCTTGGACTTATCAGATTTGCCAAATCTCACATCATGTTTACTACAAAATATTGCCATTTATCAGCATCCATGAGGGCACATCATGCGTTTATTCATAGTCAGCTCTCCTCTTAGTTATGATGCTTACGGGATGGAAATTTATGCTAAATTTAGGAAAGTGTTGATTAGAAGACTAACTTACAGAGATTGATAAATTCTCCATCAGTAAACTAATGGTTTTCATGCAGGTGATGGATGATCCATGATTGAAGCTTCGGATATCTGACTTTGCTTCAGTTCACATTGCATTTTGACAAGGTAGTGCAGAACTCAATACTGGAAGAGATGGCAATATGGATAGTGAGCAAAATACCCAAAGGTTTTCTATATTTTCGTGGATCTAGACCGCTCAGTATCCCAGCCACGATGCCCAATAGGAATGAGGGCGTAGTCGTTTCAGATCAATTTTGTTGTAGTCATTTTTACATAGTCTTGATTGTAGGAAACGAACAGCTTGCCAGGACCCTAACGATTGAGTGATTCTTCATGTAATGTTGTAAGATTTCTTCCATGCTCAATTGGTCTTGTTACATCTTCAATGAAATTACCTAAAATTCTACAAAGAGTAGGTTTTCAGCAAATTTAGCTTGATTTGAGTTCTTCAGGTGAACATTTTCCCCCCATTAATTCATGTTCCTGTTAAGTTGGTTTGGCTTCTTTGAGGTTTTAGCTAATTGTGTGTGAACATGTTGCCAAAAACTGTTATTCAAACTGTTCTTAAAACTAGAAGTAGAGTTGGTGCTTTTAAACTAGTCAATATGGTTCCCTTTCCATTGCAAAAGGAGGGTGTCGAACTAGACCTCCAATTCATACTCAACTACTTGTAGCACCAGCACCTATAGAATTTTTTGACTTGTATTGTGCACCAACAACTATAGAGATTTTGTTGGCCCGCTATAACACAATGAGAAGGCGGAATATGTCTCGAAGGATGTTCTTACTTGTATCTTTTATCCAACTAAACTAAACCAAGTGTTACAAGTGATAATTTCCATGAGAAAAAAAAACAAACAAATACAATCCAATAAGATAAACATTCAAAAAAAAAAAACATATATAACTAGTTAAAGATCACTAGCATTCAATACAATCCATTAAGGTAAACATTCAAAAAATAACATACCTTTGGCTTTAATACTTGCATCAGAAAATGATGAATTTTCTTTTCTGATAAATCCCATGTCTACTAGGATCTTATTGAAATATATACAAGAGTTACATATACAACAGACGTATGGTGAAGAACATAATCTGAACAAGTAACCTTCACATCCTACTAATGTAGCGACTGAAAAAACAGTTGACTATAACATGTCTAGAGTTCAATAATATTCACGAACAAAGTTTGTGAACCATATTCATCCAGAAACTTTTATCAATATGATAAATAAATTTAAAAAAATAAAATGAACAAACAAGTTTTTATTATCAAACTCAATAATCAAACTACCATTCAAACAATTTCGAATGGAGAGCTCGATATTATCTAAACAAATCAAACCCAAGTCAAGAATGAACCAAGCTCAAGCTCATAAAAAATCAAGTCAAGCTTGAACAACCATTTCCACCGCTTGATTCATTTTAGACTTGGCCTGGCTTAGCCCGATTACCTTATCAAACAAGCTTGAATACCACAAAATTTGGCTCGACTTGGCTCGTTTATAGCCCTAAATGCTAGAGTGAATTCATATTTAATGTTTCTATCAAGAAAATAAATTAGACGAAGAAGAAGAAGAGTGAAGATACAATATCCTGTATATGGAGGCAGGATTGGGAGTTTGATATCGAATTGAATTTACATGAAATTTGAGCTGTTTGGAGTTACGGGCTCATTTTTCAAAACAGGGGTAAGAATACATGTTATGCTTCCTTCTTTAGTTGTGATGTAAATCCATTATGCAACACTCATCTTGGCGGTTTGGCTTCGCTGGGCTCGAGATACCAACAAATCATAGTCCTACAAGCCACATAATTCAATCATTAAGATTTAGAAAGTTAGAATTTGTGACTTGCGAATACAAGAGAACCCCTAAAATGTACAGGTGGTGAAGTGAAGACTTTCAATATCTGTTTAGCAGAGAGAAGTAAAGAACCTATTAGTTAGACAGATGAACAAGTGAGAATTTAACTAAGAAACTTTACTTTTCTGCTCAGAATTGGAGGAATTAATTTGGGAAAAATAAAAAAGAGCACCCCAAATTATGCAAATCGTCAAAAGGGCACCCTTTTTTTAGAAAAAGTCAAAAGGATGTCTCATCACATATTTTAGACCTAAAATATCATTTATTCCAGTGTTGTTGTAGTAGCTGCTACAACGTCTAGCAACTAGTCATAGCTACTACAACGTCTAGCAGCTAGTCATAGCTGCTACAATAGCACTGGAAGTAAGAATTGTTACGGTTGTAGCAACTACTATGTAGCTGCTATATGTTGTAGTAGTTAGTCGTAGTTGCTACAACAATGCTAGAAGTAAAGATATTCTCGTGATAAAACATATGATGGGGCAGCATCCATTTGATGTTTTTTACAAAAGGGGCAGCCATTCATTAAATGTGGAGCACCCTTTTGATTTTTGCCCAATTAATTTTTGAAGAGATCAGGTCCCTTCAAATTGCCTTTCCTTCCATTTCTGAAAATGGAAAATTTCTTTACTTCCTATCCTCTATTTTGGTGCTGGGAAGTATGTTGCTCATGGTCTTCAACTAGCCAAAGGTAAACTATTAGAGTAGTCGTTCAGCTGCCTTAAAATTGTTTTGGCTGTTTTTTCTCATTCAGTTGCCTACATATTTTTTTATAGGGGAAAAGTGGAAGAGTGAACTTCTAATTTCCTATAAAGTTGCATTACAGATTCACCGGTGAAGAGCACCAAGTATGCGGTGAACATTCAGACTCCTCAATTTAGCCATATCGAACAGTCAAACTTGTGTATCATCCATCCACTATCAGATCTCATATGAGAAGTAGACCAGGTAAGCAGGAAGGCCTGAATTGTCGCTGGCAAGAACTACATTCTCCTCTACAAAAGGGACAAAACATACCTGTACAATAGCCTGAGCGCAAAGCTTCCCCGATAAAACAGCACCCTCCATGGAAGCCAAGTATTTCTGTTTGGTATAGTCACCAGCCAGGTAGAAACCCTCAACTGGAGATCTTTGCAAAGGGCGGCACGGCTCACATCCTGGAATAGTCTTGTAAACAGATCTGCAATAAAATACAAAGTGATGCATGTAAATGTAAATTATTTTAGTCTGCAAAGGAAATGTTGTGTTTGAAATTATTGTTAATGACTTATCCTACAATTATGTTTAATAAACCATTATAATCATCATCACACTATTTGTCCGAATTATTTGGGTCAACTATATGAATCTCATTCGTTGCCTGAGCTCTATGCCTAGTAACATTTAAATTAACTAGATTGTTTTCATTATATTGACCAATATTTTATTTAGATGTATTTCTTTGAAATCTCAGATAAAGGAAATGTTAAAAACTATAGAATATTGAGCCTTCTATACCAGTTAGTATATTCAATAAATTCAATAATATGTACTTGCCAATGCTTGGTAACCTCTTATGAATTGCATCTACATGAAAAATATGGTAGGTTTATGCCCATTTTAAATCTGAAAGTTATTTCCACATGGTAAAAAGAGTTTAACATGTCATATCTTCCTAGTGTTTTAATTACTAGTATCTTTCAATTTTTGTTCACAATAATTTCCTCACATTTCACCTTGTATTTTATGATTACTCAAAATTTCCAAACTATGGAAAGCATAATTAATTACTAGAAAACTATGTTTTAGCTCTATATCTCACCTTGGTGTCTTTACCACATGATACTTCAGGATCTTAGCTTTGCTCTGATCTGCAGCAATTTCATCAGGAAATAGCTTCGAAAGTTCTTGCATTGTGGCGTCAATTATCTCTTGGTCAGTGCGTGAGATCCATTCTTCGGCAGGAGCGAAGACTAATTCTAGCATGGAATGATTGGGGTCATAGTATTCCTGTATGAATAATAAGTTGATGTAAACAAAATAAAATTTATAGCGTAAACTGATTGTAGAAAAGTTGTTGAGCCAGGATACGCAAATCAGGAAGTACTTTCTTCAACCGAAAAGTATCAAAGATTGAAAACATAGTACAATACTTATCCAAGCCTCTATACGGCTCGTACATCAAACTGAATCACAATCTCAAAAAGACCAGATGCACAATTCACATCATGTCCTGTGTTTGTCCCAACTATGTTATACAATGAAAGCAGAAGCATGAGTGGTTGTCTATTAGAAAATCTATATTAAGTATCCTGAGACAAGAAAAATAGTACGAAGATTCAGAACTATTGCTAGCTGTCTTTCAGTTTGCAATATTTAAACAATTAGATTCCTCTTTTCTACTTTGTAAGGAGTACCCAAATCATCAAAGTTTTGACCAAATACTCGAGGTAGAACAGAAAAGACAGGGAAATTGTAAATGTAATTTCCATTACACTGGAACAAGCTAGCTCAGTAGTCAGTTTGTATGTTCAATGTTTAAATGACCAAGTATTCTATTCAAGCACTAAAACAAGGAAAGTTGCATATCAACTATTTTAGTGCATGAATAAAACAATTTATATAACAATTAAGCTAAATCAGTGAGTCTTATTCTAATTACCATCACACTATTACCTTGCATGTGACCGACATGTCTGCATAAACACTCAAAAGTGGACTCCTGGAAGGAACATGTTGAGGATAATATTAGACAAGAAACAAGGGAGTGATTACACAAAACTTACATGTCCAAACTTTTCAAAAAAGGGTTTGCAAAAGAGTTCAAAAGATACAGAACGAAGAAGAAGAGAGCTTTAAGTTCATGACATCTAAAATTTAAAAGGAAATTGAGACAGTTAATATACTTGCATAAAATGATATCTAGAGATGAAATTGTGGCGGTACCATGTACAAATGCTTTATATGGAGTTGTGAGCAAAACACATTATAGACCCAGTTCTTGTGCAACACACAAGTGAGGGAACTATTTGAACAGTTAATCACACACTCCAATATTTTAATTTCATCCCAAGTGGTACAACTATTTGTAACCCAGTGGATCCTGGTAAATTAGTGTATCAAACTAATGCAATTTCTAATTTAAGAGAATTTATAGCAAGTAAGAAGTGTTCTCTCTTCAGCAGTAGTAGCTTTAGGATTGTTAATTGTTATGAGTGGAGAAATCATCATTCCAATCCATTAACCAGCCACTATACAAACTCTTAAGGCTTATTTGTTGCGGAAGATGGTCCTTAAGCAACAACAAATAACATAAAAAATCATAATTTATAAACTTTTGTCCAAGCAATGTTTGTGGGCACCTGCTGAACAAAAGATGGTCGTAGGTGTTCAGTTTTCTGTCAAACCTGAAAAAAAAAAATAAAAGAAACATTAGAGAGCTCTCAATAAATGCAAAGAACCATAAAATAAGCAATAATTTAAATTAAATCTAATATTGTAAAAATGTCAAAGAGTCAGTGGTTCTATTTGACATGAATGCATAAGATTATATACAAACACAATCATTACAAAACATTGAGATCCTACAACTGATGACTAACCAGATGTGGACATTGATCACCGGGACTCCCACCAACTTCTCCAGCTTCTTGAAGTAGGATATTCCCTTCCACTCGTTAGGCAAAAGGAGCTTCAAAATATCAACTGATAAACAAGTATTATCCAATGTTCCAACATATGCAAGCAAATCGAAAATGGGAAAACTGCAGAGTATCACTAATCAAGGAAAAAGAGCCAAGTTACATTATACCAGGTGTGGCAATTACATAAACATCTCCACTAATTATTTCTCCACTAGTAAGCAAAAAATGCTTCACGGTTCCATCAGGATTTAGCTCAATTTTCTGAATTCGTGAATTAAGCAGAACTTCACCACCCAATGCCAGAACATGTTCAACAATTGGCATGCATAATCTTTCAGGAGGATTACCATCTAAGAAAGCCATCTTCGAGCCATGCTTTTCCTGGAAATCCAAAACACAGCTTTTTATCACAATTTCTAATGGCATAAAAATATTTAGGATTCTATTAGAGTAAAATTCTTGTTTGTTGAGACAAACATCTAACTATGCATCTAAGTAATGCATTAAAGATTTCAGGACAGAATTAAGACTTAGAATGAAAGGATGCTGCGATCCTACAGGTACAGGAAAATTAAGTAAATTCAACTTAAAGAACTTTGTAATGGCCTTACTACAAGAAAGAAGATTCTACCGAGATCACATGAAAAGAAAAAGGCATACCTGAAGAAAACGGTTCAAGGCAATTAAAATACATTGCATGGAGAGCTCATCAGGGTTTATAAAGTTGAGTGCTTTTGACATAGCAATGAAAACTTCATCATTGACTCGATCTGGCACACCCTAAAAAAACACATAAATACATTTTATAAGCATGATTACCATGGAAGAAAGCAAAGACTAACTTGTCGTACTCGGGTTGACTGTGATAATTTTTCAGACTGACGAAAAGCACTGAAAAGAAAAGCAAAAAGCAACACTTCAAGCAAAACTGTCTAATTTGCAAAGTAATTATGTGGAAGACAACACATTTTATTCAGAGATCCTATAACATATACATAACAGAAGAGATACCTATCTTGTATCTGATGAGTTTTTGTCATGCACATTCTTGCGGGAAGTATGCCAACAAATCACATGGGTGGGTCATGAGTCCATCAAATTGTATTCAGTTTTATTAAGACTACACAATATTCTTTCAAGTTTCAGAAGGTTAATAATTCATCACAGTTTATTAATTGATTTGGCCTCATAATTCTTCAAGAAATGTCCCGATAATCTATCTGAACACATGATAGGCACATTGACAACTAGCAAGACATCATTTCAACATTCTAAAGCCCTTCAATGCAGTTGTAAATTTTGATCTACACATCTATTGTTCTAAAAAAATTTCAATCATACGAAAAGATAAAACTAACATCCATAACTTGCAGTGAGGACAAGGAGAAACATTTGCTATATACAAACTAATTAAGTGGAAGTATAACCTGCTTCTTCATCCATTCTGTTACAGTCAAACCATCTTGAGCCTCAACATAAGCTTGCCCACCTAGAATTGCTGGCAAAAGTCCAATAGCAAAACGTACTTTCTCAGGCCAAGTCAGCATTTCATTATTTCTCAAAATTGCAAATATTCCTGCCACATAGGATACAATCATTGTCAACCCACTAATGGATGAAGAATTTTTATGTAAATTATACAATCTAATTTGTAATAACAATGTCAAATCATAAATCATAAATCATAAATCACAAATAGGGTGACATTTTTTTATTAAGTTTAGAATAGCTGACCATTCAATCAATTCTTTACATGGTATCAGTTTATCAGAGCACTGGTCGTGAATCCTAGCTCAAGTCATATTATTCTCATGGAATATGTCTTGTTTAATTGTTCATCATGGACCTGTTTGTGCATTTTATGTTCTACACTCTCTTGAAAGTCAATACACTAAGCTTAAGCATAAAGGGACATCAAACCAAAATAAGTGAGGTCTCCATTATTCTGTTCCACAGCTTAATCATATGGGATATTAAACCAAAATACTGATTCCACTATTCTGATCAAACAGAAATAAGAACAAAACATGTTTTTAGTTCCATTTTTCATTATGTATTAAGAAATGACAATTTAGCCGACCCCATCTAGTGGGATAAAGCTTGGTTGTTGTTGTATTAAGAAATAACAATTCATCTTAAAAAAAAACCCAGTTAAGAATTTCAGAACCACAGTTAAGAATTTCAGTCCCATTAAGTTTTTGGCAATTGCAAAATGAATAGGAAATCATCATATTATTTAATACCTCATTTGGTAAATTGTTTCCATTCTGAACATATGATAAACTGCAATATAGTCGTTGGACCCGAATACCTACTACTCAACCAAGCAATGTAGTAATACTGAACTGAATTAAACTAGCACATACTATTAGGATGAATCAAGAAATTCAAGTAGGCACAATGGAAAATTTTCAACACGCCGATACCAAATTTTACATGGAAATATCATTTGCAAAGCAAGGTAAAATACAACAGGAAGCATCCACTAATCACCAAATTCTCACAAATTGAATGGTCACACCCCTTGGCCTTCTTTCATCCTCACATAGGTTTTTCTCCTTGACAATTCCAGAAAAAACACCAAATCAGCGCTGCTACATTAACACTGCTGTACCGGAAAATTTGCTGACCTATTTTAAGATCATGGTGAGCCAATTGGATCAGCCCAATGCAAAACACTAATTGACCCTAGTCAGCTCTAGTGAAAAACATCATGGACCTACAATGCATATTGGTTTTCTCTAGTTATGGTGAAAAACACCGCATGCACCCGCAACAATGCTTCCAATTACCGTGACACTGCATGGACCTACAATGTGCAGTACAGACCCACTTGAGCAGGAGAAATGCACACAATATTAATAAATGTTCAATTCTATTCAGTTTATGACATTCTATAGAACTTTGTCTCTGCTCTCTAAAAGAGTTGTATGCTTATACTAAATTAATAAAAGAATGGATGCAACACCTATACTATAGAGTTTCGGCTCCACATTCTAAAAAGGGTTGTCTTATTACTAATATTAAATTCATGAGATAATAAGTGCAACATTTATGTTATAAAGTATTGGCTCTATGCTCAAGAAAGGCCCTTGGGTCTTTTCAAGAATTTGTAGGTCTCGTCTATTTTACATGAGATGTTTGTTTCACTATATGAATTGCAATCGTTCATCCTTTCATTTGTGAGATGCATCTCTAGATGGACTCTAGGTCATTCATCCTTATATTATATGTTACATTTGTATTGGGTGGATTAAGGGTCATTTACCTTATGTATATACAATATATCTTGATCGGGTGGATTGCAAATTGCTCACTATGTATATGCATATATTTATGATGCACTTCGTTTTGAATGAATTGTGGGTTGTTCATCTCTATATACAATGCATCTTTTACTAGGCAAGTTGTATATATGTGAATTCCTTAATAATTAAATCAAGGATACTTGTAAGAGTATAAAAGAGAAAATACGAGAAATTTGTGATGAGAAATTAATGAGGTTAAATTCAAAAAATGATGATCATGACTATTTCCTATTAGATTTTGTTATGAGACATTATTTTACATGATTCTGACCTCCAGGTTACTTGCTGAGATTTATGCATACTAGTGGTGGAAGGTTACTTGCTAAGATTTATACATGATAGTGGTGGAGTTTCTTCAAAGATATTCATTTACTTAGTTGTTATTTATATTTTTGCTTTGACACTATTGTAGTTTACATGTAGTGAGTGAAGCTAACTTAACGGCAAGTCTAGTTTGTGCGAAACTTGACAATGTGACTCAACATAAGTTTGAAATACAGCAATATCTAATTATCAGCTTTCACAATTACCAACCCCCATCATAATATGCTGAAGCCTGCCCTAAAGAGTTGGGAGTAACTTAGCTTGATAATCATGACAATTATGGTGTGCTAAATGTTCAGTATGGTATATCTTGTTTTGCATTTGTTGTTCCCTACACTGCAAAGCTCATGCCTCCATGACACTGAACATGTATTAACTATGGGATGCAATTTCCTAGAGAATGCTTTTGCAATTCAGAGTCTCATGATGAGACAAAAAAGAGTAAACATACCATTGAGAGGTGCAGGAAGAACCTCTGGAAAGTCAAATCTGCTAAATTCTCCTGGATTGTTTGGCATAGCAAAAATCATGGAGTGTTCCTTCCATTGCAAGCGATCATTGATCCCAAGTTCCCCAAACAGGTTCTGCATATTTGGATATGCTCCAACTTCAAGAAAACAAGGATGAAATTAGTGGTGCAGTAATGGATACATTATTCTCTATGCTAAAGATGCAAAAAAAACTACAATTAAATAGTTAAGCTAGTTGGATTTAACAGTTAATATAAACAAAACACAAAAGCATCCACTCAACAACAAGATCATGTCAGGAATTCCATAACCATGAACAGTAATTATAGATACCGTGCTGGCAAATTCCAGAAGTAAAACAGAAGCATTTGTGTGTTTAATGTGCAGTTTCCTTGGTGTCATTGAATTTCCATTTTAAACTAACTCATGTGAAGCTACATTGAACTTTAAAATCACAGATTAAGTATCCTGTTATCAGAAATATATTTCAGACACTTCTTTTAACAAGATACGGATTGTATTCTTTCTTTTAACAAGATCTGGACTTTCTTTAATGACTGTGATTTGTAACTAAGCAAATTATCAATGTGGACACCATAACATCATGGAGACCCACTTAAGATGCAAGCACTATATACATCTTAAGTTGGTTGTACATAGCGCTTTCATCTTAAGTGGGTTGCATTAGTTAAGGAACTTTAATGCCTCTTGACATATTCTAGTTCCTCCTGTAAAGATGGGGGACTACCTTTATGTGATTTCAATATCATTTTTTTTTTTCAATCTGATCAAATAACCATTTGAGTACAAAATCTTTAACTGAGATGGGTACAAAAGCTTACATGTGTTGTTAACATATATGTAAATGTGCACAATAATGAGTGCAGCTAAAAAATCATAGCTATATCACCTGCTTTTGGATAAACATAAAATTAAATTTTTAAGCCGTGCCAAAGTTCGTCTTTGACTGGAGTGATACAATTTCAATACCATATCATATTGTGTTAATATGATTTAAACTCAGTAAGATATCAAAGACTTGTTGGGAGACTAATTTACTTGTCTCATATTTGTCCCGACATTGCTTTCGCAGCGAGCATGATTAGTCAATTCATGCATTCTCCATACGAAAAACATCTGGAATGTAGTGTACCAAATCCTAAGGTATTTAAAAGGAACACCTGGAAAGGAACTTTTCTTCAAAAAGAAAGAGAAAAGAGACATTGAAGTATATACAAATGCAGACTGGGCAGGCTTTGTTATTGATTGAAAGTCAACTTCAGGATACTGCACATTTGTGTGGGGCAATGTGGTAACTTGGAGAAGTAAGAAGCAAAGTATTGTAGCCAAAAGCAGTGTAGGTTGAGTTAAGAGCAATGGCTCAAGAGTATGTGAGATTCTTTAGCTAAAGAGAATTTTGGTTGAACTAAAGAGACCAATAAACCTTCCTATAAAGCTATACTGTGATAACAAAGCAGCAATTAGTATTGTTAATAATCCAATTCTTCATGATAGAACAAAATACATTGAAATTGATAAACACTTTATAAAAGAGAAGCTGGAAGATAGAACAATTTGCACTCCATTTGTTCCAACCGCGCTCCAAGTTGTAGATGTTTTGACCAAGGGTCTTTCAAGACAAATCTTTGAAACAAAGGTTAACAAGTTGTGCATGATGAACATTTTTGCACTAATGTGCGGGGGAGTATTGATAAATTAGGCATGATTTGATATGGTTTTTGAAATAAATTTACGAAGGTAATTATTGTTAATTACTAGAATTAAAATATTTCTTTATTTTATTTCCTTATTTTAGAATATTACTTATATTACCTTGTACCGGAAACAACCTCTTGCAAAAAAGCA